>JAPDOI010000897.1:0-257720 GCA_029168955.1 Aplectana chamaeleonis
GAAAATTAAGAAACCCACTCAATGTTAGTATTACAGCTCAGTACGTCGAATAACCCTTTGATTGAAATTTTCGAGCCAAACTCATCCAAGAGCTACAAACGCCTCGCTCAGCTCAGTTGTATGAAATACGAACTTTGACAGGCTATAACATTTTTCGCAGATATTTGCAGCAAAATCCGAGTTTGGATGCGAAGAAAGCGGGCCAAGAGTAGCCAGAAAACATTAATCAGCTTTCTGATCCGAGAGAACACCATGCGAGGTTCCCTAGTAAGAGTGTGCATACTCACAACCGCCAATTCTAGACGTCTGCCCTGCACTGTGAGAAAAAGGCTAAAATCGCTCACATTCCCTCTTGATTTTGGACGTTTTTGTTTCTCTAAGAAAGCATGAATCTGTCATCATTTAGATAATATCGATTACGTTGCCTTTTTTTTATTTTTACTGTTGTTCTCTGGGCTTAACGTTCGGTCCGCAGCTGCGGACTATGGCTATTTCATCATGCCACGCGTGATAATCGTGCTGGGATGTAGACTCTGTTTCATTCCAAGTGAACTCACGTTTTCGGTTATAACAGCGCGGAGCGGTGGCTTTTTCGTCAAAACCTCCTTATCACTAGTTATATTTCACCGAGGCCCACCGCTTCGCTGCTGGGGATAATCGAAATCAACAGGTCACAAGGGATGTAGCAGAGCTTACTTGCTAGCGCGCTCAACCTGTTCGTTGTTGACGTGCAGTGCGAGCAGGAGAAATCTGAAGTGGTTTTCTTTAGATATAGTTTTCCAATGCTTCCAAGTCATTTTGTGTCTATTGTTAGTACACTTAACCAATGGATTTTCTTTCATGCAAGCAGAAAATCGTATGATCTATCGTTGTGGGAAGCAGAGAGCCATTACCGCTTTAAGCTGGCTATTCGTAAAGTGGGCAATAAGCTCACCTCTAAAAACCCCTTGAAATCTGTTTATAAAATGATTTGATAAGGTGACTCTTCGTGAAAATCCACGTACTTCACCTCAAAACAAAAGTGTGACGTAAAGGTGTGACATGTGCGATTGAGATGAAACAGTTCTCTATCCTGCTGTCTGGCTCCCTCAGCTTGTGAGTAGGACTAAAGAAACGCTTCAAAAGAAACCTCATACGGACGGGAGCAATCTAATCAAATTTTTCTCTTACTTCTACTATAAGTCGAAGAAAAAAACCGAGAGAAGATTTTTCTTGGTACCAAAAAAGTAGGTCCCAGAATGCTGAAAAAGTTTCGAAAATCATTTCTGTGTAAATACGAAAACGACTTTTTCCGGCCTAGACCACCTCCGGCACATTTTTAGATCCCATCCTGGCAGAGTGAAGCATCTCCACACCACGCTTTAAAAATGAGATTTTGCGAGGAGCCAGGCAGCAGGATAGAGAACTGTTTCATTTTGAACGCAAATGTCACACCTTTACGTCACATTCACTTTTATCCTACCAGTGAGGTGAAATACGTAAACTTTCACGAAGAGTCAACATATCAAGTCATTTTATAAACATATTTCAATGGGTTTTTAGAGGTGAGCTTATTGCCCATTTTATGAATAGCCAGTTTAGAGCGGTATTGGCTCTCTGCTTCCCACAACGACAGATCATACGATTGTTTCTGCTTGTCTAAAAGAAAATTCGTTGGTTAAGTGCACTCACAATAGAAACAAAATGGCTTGCAAGCATTGGAAAAACTCTTGTCTGCGAATACGTGATTTCTCCTGTTAGCACTTTTGTCGTTGCAATTTATCCATATTGCATAACTTCAGTATTTAAAAAATTGCATAGAAAGGGCATGGCCATTTACACTTAACTACAATTTTTTCGATTTAAAAATTTTATTTTTATGTTCACATTTCGAGAGTCAAAAATTTAAAAAATTAGAAAATTGGGATGAAGGCGAATCCAGCGTGAAGTTTTAAAAGGAAATATAGGAAACAGAACATTCTCTTGAGCGAAGCTGATTATGATTCTTACCCGCACAAGACCCAATTCTGCGCTCCCCCTTGCGCGATCTGTCAATCTGCGGCCCCTCTTCCCACACTGGGATCATCCCAGTGTACACTTCATCCTGTTTGCAGGTGTACACTGATTCAAGAGTCATGGCAGTGATTCACGAACTTGCTGAAAATTTTTTTTGCCGATCAGGACCTTTTGGAAAAATTTTGAAACTTCCGCAGATTTCTAGAGAATCAAGAATTTGCTAAAACTTCCATACAAACGTACTCTCTTAACGTCAGGTATTTTGCTGTAGTCTTTAGAATATAGTACGTTGCTAGCATGTCAACTATTCTTCATCGGATCACATAGACCACGAAGCAAGCAGCGGGTTTCAAGCTTACTGCTTCATCACTAAGGCAAGTGCCATTAAACCTGTACCAAAACTATTGCCTATGTTCATCATAATTTCACCACGGAAGTTGAAAACGGTGGAAAATCATCTGCCGTGGCGCCGACTCGAGCGTATGATCATACGATCAAATGTTTTCAATCGAATCAACACGAGTTAGGGGGTGTTTGCCTGTGTTGATTTGCGGGCAAGGGCTGCTCCGGCGTTGAAGAGCGTCAAGAGGCGCACAACAGCGGGAACGCCCGCTTTCGCCACGTATGGACGCTGCCTGAGAGCGTCTTCGCGTTCATTCGTCGCTGTGTTCGCTCTCGCCAGCACCCTTCTCAGCTCAAACTATATTTTACTTCGAAATTCAACGTGCTGCATTCGCTTGCGCTTAGAGTGACACGAATTCAGAATAAATCACTTTCGGAAATCGTCAAGGCCAAGAATTTTCTGAGTTTCAGAACCAGACTGTTCCAATTTTATCTCAGTTTATTGCATGGGGCAGATGGCCAGACATTCTACTGAAACTCTAAGTAAAGGGCATACTCATTTGTTGGAGTGACTTAATTACCTGTTGAGCATGTTGATAAAAAAGAGCCTGTCCTCCCGGAATAAGTCCAAACAGTCGAAACCGATCATCCGCTATGGCTTGAGGTGGCGTTGCGATATGCTGGCACCTACATCGTGTGAAGCTCTCATGTAATGCGTCGATTGATTTATAACGGTCTAGTGTTAAAGGTAAGACTCGCGATAAAAGCGCTCGTTGTGCTATCCCCTTCAGAATGTAGATCTGGTCATCACAAATGCGGAAATAAATGAAAAGTTGCAGAAAAAACGCTAAGGAACAAGTGGTTGCTTGGTGTCCACCCGCCTTGAATTATCGAAATTTTTATAAATGCCTGTCTTGTCAACTTTTAATTTGCTTCTAAAGTGATTTCTGAGATTTTGTGGAGCTTACTGACTACTTTAGCAACAAAAGAAAAGGCGGATGAACAATCTTTGAGAAAAATCTCGTTAATTAGGGGGCCGTCAGACTCCAGTAATTAGCCGATATTCCTTGGCTTCGTGCGTTTTCCCCACAAATTCCCGGATTTTTTTTATCTTATTTTCCTTTTGTGATGACCAAATCTACATTTTCATGAAGAGAGCTCGAAAATAGTTTTTATTGCGAACCCTGCCTTTGAAGGTATCGTATGCGCAGATAACCGTATATTATTTTTTAATGTTTTTGTGTAGCTTGGCCTCTATAGTGAACGAAAATGTCGAAGGGGCCATGAAAAACCTTCATTTGTAAAGAAAAGTTAATCGGAACACATTGTAAATACGAATTTAAATTTCGCGTCAAAATCCTTTTTAAAGTTGTTCTGCTTTTGAAGGTCTTGTCACTTGTATTTTCGGAGTTTTCCTGCATGTGGAGTTTGTGCCGTAACTGTTTCTCATGTTATCTTACGGTCGCACCAACATTCTAGGAAAAAGTGCTAGATGTCTGGTGAGAATTCGTGGCGGATCTTCATCTTTGACGCCTTCCAACCTCATTGCCCAACGTTTTGACGCGCCAAAGTTCACCAGTGTGGTCTACCCGGCCCAATCATGAAATTGAGCCTGAAAAAATGAAAGTTGATTCCCAGCGCGAACGATGCCTCTAAGGAAGGATGTTTGATAATGGCGATGATTTCAGACCCAAGTTTCAAGGACACATTTTTTCGATGCCGGCAGTATTTTCGTTTTGCGATTTCCGAGTTCCAATTTCCGCAGGTTTTCTGCCGTCGTAATTCCGCTTCCCATTTTCCGAAATTTGGAAACTTGTCTCGATTTCCGAGTTTCAAGATTTCGATTCTCGTTTCGAGTTGCGGTTTACTGGATTTTAATTTTATTTTAAGTTTAGAGTAAATTTCGCTTTATTCTGCAACCAGCGGTCAACGTTTCGGCACAGCGCCGTTTTCAGAGACCTGAAAGTGGAGAACACGTTACGCAACCTACACGGTCAAGCGCATCTTCGCCCTGGGCGGTATCGACTCGCGCAAAACTGCAGAGAGGCAACACCTCCTGCACCAAAACCCACCAGGGCGCCCACCAAGATCAGCACACACCGCGGTTGTAGTTTTAGTGCAAGTGAACCACCACTGGCAAGCAGTGATTCCAGCCCTGCGAGAAAACTATCCGAAGCTCAACATCACAACCCACACAGCGGATAAATGGAAGGAATTCACTGGTTGCGGTGGCACACTCATTACAGTTGTTCAGCTTCGCCGCTTGTATAAATAAGGCTTCTAGGGCCTTCCTATCACCAATATCCGTTTCGCGCGCAAGTATCGTGCACTTGACTTCAAAATCATTGTTACTGTGCTTTTCGACCCTATGCTTCCCAAGCGGTGTTAGAAGGCTCTTCCGTCTCTTGCCTGATAAGTGTTCTTTTAGGCGAACGTTTAGCTGTCTTCCTGTCTCTCCGATGTAGATTTCTGCACAAATGGAGCATTGAAGCTGGTACACAACGCCAGTCTGCAAGACAGTCACCGACCTTACCGAACGGACAGGCTATGCAACTCAGCATTGCACAAGACCGGTCGCAGAGCCTATTACGCACCAATCGGTGCTTTATGTTGTCTCCTGGAATACTGATAAGGACTACGTCGTCATTCAGGTCAGCGCGTACCAAACATCGACGAAGTTCAGAGCAGATCTCATCAGAGATGAACGGTAGTTGAAGTAGCAATTTATCTCCAAACGCATGAGTTGATCGTATGCGTCTGCCTCCTGAGCGATGTTCTGCTACATAACCATTTGAACTGGCTACTTCTTTCGCCATTGAACGGGATTCTTCTCGCTCTACGTTGCCTGTGCACATCCCAATAGCGGTTCGGAACATGTTTCCTACCACCGCTCGCTTTATGGCTTGAGGGTGGGCGGATTTCGCGTGAAGTAAAAATGTTCTGAACTTTCCGAAACCACTCCACGCTATATGTACCATTGGAAACTTTGATTTGTGTGTCCAGAAGGGTAGCCAACCATCTTGTGGCACTTCTCATAAACCTTATGTACTGTGATTATTTCGTTCAGGATACAGAACACGTTGTCCATCTCTTCTGTGTTGATATCACAGCAAAGTCGTCTATGTATCGACAGCGCAGATTAGGTAAGCGCTCAGAGTATCGGCTGCTCTATTTGCTCATGAAGCAAATGGCAGGGCCGGCGCTAAGCGTTGGCCCATAGCAAGCCCTCTCACTTGTGAGTAATAGTTGCCGTTCCATTTGAAAGTGTTACAATTTAGGCACTCCTTCACCAAAGTCATGATGTGCATTTGCTCCAGTCCAATGTAACAAATTGTTCTGTGTTGATCCAGCATTTCGGATAATGCCTGGAGTGCTTCGTTGTTGTTTACGTTCGTATAGAGCGCAGCGACATCAAATGACTCTACTACGCAATGTTGTCCAATGGTACACGCGTGCAATCGTTCCAAAAACTGGTTAGTGTTCGATAACCATTGGACAACATTGCGTAGTAGAGTCATTTGATGTCGCTGCGCTCTATACGAACGTAAACAACAACGAAGCACTCCAGGCATTATCCGAAATGCTGGATCAACACAGAACAATTGTTACATTTGGACTGAGCAAAATGCACATCATGACTTTGGTGAAGGAGTGCCTAAATTGTAACACTTTCAAATGGAACGGCAACTATTACTCACAAGTGAGAGGGCTTGCTATGGGCCAACGCTTAGCGCCGGCCCTTGCCATTTGCTTCATGAGCAAAATAGAGCAGCCGATACTTGAGCGCTTACCTAATCTGTACTGTCGATACATAGACGACTGCTGTGTGATTACATCAACACAAGAAGAGATGGACAACGTGTTCTGTATCCTGAACGAACAATCACAGTACATAAGGTTTACGCGAGAAGTGCCACAAGATGGTTGGCTACCCTTCTTGGACACACAAATCAAAGTTTCCAATGGTACATATAGCGTGAAGTGGTTTCGGAAAAAGAGTTCAAAGAACATTTTACTTCACGCGAAATCCGCCCACCCTCAAGCATAAAGCGAGCGGTGGTAGGAAACATGTTCCGAACCGCTATTGGGATGTGCACAGGCAACGTAGAGCGAGAAGAACTCCGTTCAATGGCGAAAGAAGTAGCCAGTTCAAATGGTTATGTAGCAGAACATCGCTCAGGAGGCAGACGCATACGATCAACTCATGCGTTTGGAGATAAATTGCTACTTCAACTACCGTTCATCTCTGATGAGATCTGCTCTGAAACTTCGTCGATGTTTGGTACGCGCTGACCTGAATGACGACGTAGTCCTTATCAGTATTCCAGGAGACAACATAAAGCACCGATTGGTGCGTAATAGGCTCTACGACCGGTCTTGTGCAATGCTGAGATGCATAGCCTGTCCCTTCGGTAAGACCGGTGACTGTCTGCAGACTGGCGTTGTGTACCAGCTTCACGTGCTCCATTTGTGCAGAAATCTACATCGGAGAGACAGGAAGACAGCTAAACGTTCGCCTAAAAGAACACTTATCAGGCAAGAGACGGAAGAGCCTTCTAACACCGCTTGGGAAGCATAGGGTCGAAAAGCACAGTAACAATGATTTTGAAGTCAAGTGCACGATACTTGCACGCGAAACGGATATTGGTGCTAGGAAGGCCCTAGAAGCCTTATTTATACAAAAGCGAACCCCGAAGCTGAACAACCGTAATGAGTGTCTCACCGTAACCAGTGAATTCCTTCCATTTATCCCGCTGTGTGGGTTGTGATGTTGAGCTTCGGATAGTTTTCTCGCAGGGCTGGAATCACTGCTTGCCAGTGGTGGTTCACTTGCACTAAACTACAACCGCGGTGTGTGCTGGTCTTGGTGGAAGCGCTCCTGGTGGGTTTTGGTGCAGGAGGTGTTGCCTCTCTGCAGTTTTTTGCGCGAGTCGATACCGCCTTAGGGCGAAGATGCGCTTGACCGTGTAGGTTGCGTAACGTGTTCTCCACTTTCAGGTCTCTGAAAACGGCGCTGTGCCGAAACGTTGACCAATAAAGCGTGACCACCTAACAAACCTGGTTGGCAGAATAAAGAAATTTACTGTGCAAAGATCATGCCCAGGTTAGAGGAAAACCAGACGTGGAGAATACTTTTAAGTTTAGATTTCAGACTTGCGAAATTTGGAAATTTCGTTCCGCTCACCCTGCTTGGGGCTGGTGATTAAATAAGTAATCATATAATATTCAAACGATTAAAATATCCAATTCGAATCGGAGTTCGGCCTCTTACAATGTTCTAGAAGATTTTTGATTTTTACGGTATCGATAAAGATGAATACTCGAAATGAGAAGAGATACGCCCCTGATGAGATACGCCGCCAATACGATTTTGTAATCGTGGAGCTTGGATGTGTTTTGGCCCTTAAAATAATCTTGCGGAGAGTATTCGATTTCCATGTGAGTGCTTTTTTTTCTCCCCCCCCCCCCCAGATGAATCTGGTTCTAATTAACCGACACCGGGCAATCAGAAGGCTTCTCAGACAGTAGGTGAGGACTGACAGCTGGCAACCAAGGCCTCTGCGGGCCGTACGCCGGCATGTTGCGGGCGGATCGCTGCCCATCGCGGCCTCGGCGGGCGGATCGCTGCCTCTCGTTGTCTCCCCGGGCGGATCGCTGTGTTCTGGCGGGCGGATAGCTGCACTTAGGAAAGTTGATCACGCTAGCGGGCGGATCGCTGGCAAGCTCTTAAGCGGCGACCCGCCCGCAACCTGCCAGCGACCCGCCCGCAAAGGCTTTGATAGCCAGCGATCCGCCCGCTCAAATTTTACACTGTGAAACTGGTCAATCAATGATGAGTGGATTGCAGTTCATTTATTGATCCACGGCCACGCCATGAAGCCCCATCCGCCATCTCTACTTCAGTGTCATAGTTGTTTCACTTCTATATGTCGCTTTTTTCTTGATGTTTATTTATTTATTCATTTATTTATACACGCAGAGGTGCGCATAATTAAACATCTTGAAATAGAAACAGTACAACCGGGTCATAGGAAAATTTTAAAAACGACAAATAAGGTGTTAAACAGAATGGTTTGAAAACAAATTAAACACGCCTCGAAAAGAGTCCACTGATGGAAACTAAACTCGCTTCGCACAGAAAAATACGTCAACAAGCCTCATGATACATCACTGAAGTTTTGAATAGAACTATTAAAAGAAGCGCACGAGACGAATTACGTTAATCTCACAGTTGTCGCGCTTTGCAAAAAGTTCAGAAACTCCAGATCAGAAGGAGATCCTCGGATTAGTTAATGGGAATTAGAACGCGATCTGATTGTAGCATGGTTTCAACCGAGAAGTTAGAGGTGACATCTCAGGACAAGCAAGCTTCATTGCTAGTAGAGATTTGGGTGAGAATAAAAACAACTCTCCATCTTGTATGCCTTGTATGAAGTGTATTAGGTTCATCGGCATAGACTAGTAACAGTACAAATGCTGCCCTACCATGTGGGATCCTTGGTGATTCATCGACCCTCCCGCCACTAACAGGTATCTGGGCTAATTTCATCAACAAAATTTGTAGTAATATAGTGGTGCATTTACTGTAGTTCTCATTGATATCCACCAAACAATGAATGTTATCCATGAAACGTCGCCAGTACACACTCGGTTGAAAACGGTGCGCATCAAATACAGGGCAAAATGGGAGGAAAGAAATTATAGTGTAAGGTATGAAATGAGAGCGATTGAAGGAACTCATCGCTGCAGCTGGGACAACCTGGATATCATGTAATAGCGTCTGATGCCCTCCTGTATAGCAAAACAACTAGGAACACCAGTAATATGTCAAAAGGCGACCAAACGAAAACAAAAACATTCAGTGTAGACAAGACTGCAAGATCTTTTGGCCTTTGATTATGGCGATCTTCCACTATATCACTAATTAGGCTCGGAGACACCTGGCATTACAAGCAGCATATCACGTATAGCATTGCCGATAATCACACCATCCTACACATCTGGAATATCCAACATCGCAAACAAATCGACCTTCTTCAATCTGCTCTTGAAAACTGATATATTTCCAGCTTCAATTACTTCTTTCGGTAGCCTCTCAAGCCACCTTGCTCCCCTGAAGAATAGCGAGTTGACTATTTTGGTCCTATTTATTCTCTTGACACTGGGACACTGCAGAGTCAGTCTGGAAACTCGCAGTCCAGATGGTCTGAAGCACCAGTATTTACTAGCCTTCAGTTTCAAATCACCCTTAAGCAACTTGAAACAGAACACAGTATCATTAAAAACTCTGCGATGGTGAAGACTCTGTAATTTGAATAGATGAAACAGAACACAATATCATTAAAAACTCTGCGATGGTGAGGACTCTGTAATTTGAATAGGTCGAGGCGCTGCTGATAACTGCGAAAAGTTTGAGCTGTGTTGGAATTACCTAAGCATCTCGTCAGCAAGATCTTCAAGAAAGTTTTCTGCACCTTTTCAATTTTTCCCTGGAGTTTCTTTGTACTCGGACTCCAAATTTGAGAACCATAATCGAGAATCGGCAAAACATATGCTTTGTAGAGACGTAACAACAGCGAAGGATCATTGCTTTTTATGTTTCTACAAGTAGTAAACAATGTCGAATACGCCTTGGAAATCATTTTTCTTACATGTGCCTCGAAGTCAAGCTTAGTGTCAAAAAACACCCCAAGATCACGAACTTCTTCAGAGTTGTTTAGAACAGACTCGACAAACTTATATTCCAATTGCTGATGCTTGCCAATATGGAAAATGCATGTTTCAGACAGATTAACAGGCAGCTGCCAACACGAAGCCCATTGCATAATGTTTGAAATAGCCGTCGATATTGCACTATGAACTTCTAATTGATTATCATCGTTATAAAAGCCATAAACTTTTATGTCATCCGCATACATTTGTACTTTGACATCAATATGCGTTTTCAGTTTCGCCGGCAAATCAAAAGTATAGGCAAGAAACAGAAGAGGTGAAAGAACTCCACCCTGCGGCATTTCGCTGGGGCAGGGGTATCGGGCTGAGTGAGAATCACCGACTTTCACACACATAACTCTTTCACTGAGGTACGATCGGATCCAGTTGAGGAGCGGCTCTTGAATACCAAGTATACCGAGTTTTTGCAAAAGTTTCGCATGATTTACCTTATCGAAAGCTTTAGACAAATCGAAATCTATTACATCTACGGAGCGGCCAGTATTCAAGGCAAGATTCCAATCATAAACAGTGTCGGCTAGCTGGGTAATTGTGGAGGCACCGCTCAAAAACCCATGCTGCTCTGGTGGGATTAGATTATTAGTGATGAACCACGAGACCATTTTTTCTCGCACGATCTTTTCCAAAACTTTAGCAGGAGTCGAAGTGATACTTATTGGACAGAAATTGGACACTAATCTGGAGTCGGAAATTTTAGGAATTGCAGTAATTATGGCTTCTTTCCATAGTGAAGGAACTTCTTGAAAAAGTAAGGAAATATTGAAAATCATCGACAAAGGTCTGCAGAGTGCAGATGCACAATTTTTGTAAACTATCTGGGGAATACCGTCAAAAGGAACTGAAATAGATTTTTTCAGTGCTTTCAGAATTTTGAGCTCATGGTGAGGATTAACCGGTACATCATCTGGAAAATGCAAACATTGACAGCCATCAGTAGTGGTGCTTGATTGAATCTCAGTGCCAGAAGAAAAAACCGATGTAAAATACTTGGCAAGCGCCTCCGCTTTACCCTTATCATCCATCCATCTATTACCGTTTTCGTCTTCAATTACGAAGTTGTGACACTGAGATTTCATTTTAAAATTCACAAGTTGAAAGATTGTTTTTCGATTCGAAATACTTTGAGCTCGTTTTTCCTGGTGGGCTAGGAATTTTTCAAATGTCTATCTAATCAGAACACACTTTTTGTAGGAATAATGAGATAAAGGCTCAGGCAGTGTGTAAAAAAAGCGATTTTTCTGAGAGATCAGATTGCGTATGTGTTCAGGGTACTGAATTTTCATTTGCTTCTTCATCTCTAAAGGCACGAATTGAGCCAAACCTGAGTAAATGACACGACAAAACCTTCCGTAAACATCGTCTACGGAAGCGTAACCTTGAAAAATCCTCCACCAATCAATTGAGGAAAGGTAAGATGATAAAGAACGATAATCAGCTTTGTTAAAGTTTGGAAGTGGTATTGATGGAGGTACCGACAATTCGCCCCGAATACGGAAAGAAACCAGATTATGATCAGATGTTGCAAAGGGAGGGAAAATAGAAATACTGTTGAAAATAGGTGCCGAGCCCAATATGACGTCCAGAATAGAAGAGCCACGAGTGGGTGAGTGAACGTGCTGCGATAAGTTGAAGCATTCAAAAAATTCCAAAAATTTCCTTGAAATAGAGTTTCTACCAATGTTTAGTGTCCAATAAATGTCTAAATTTAAATCTCCAAGGATTATAAGGGATTTACCAGAGAGGCATATATCAACGAGAGCATCAAGCAGTGTTTCGTCCTCTGCTGAAGTTGAGCATGGAGGTCGATAAAGTAAGATCAATTTGAAAGTCGTCAGAAACTGTGAATCAAAAACATCCAAAACGAGCAAAGTCGATCTAAAGCCAGGAGGGGAAGCAGTCGATAAAATGTTCATAGAATTTCGCGCAAGACAACAAATTCCACCACCTCTGCTGCCTCTACGATCTGACCGAAAAATTTTATATGGATATTTAGAAATTATTTCAGCGTTCGATACATTTGAAGAGAGCGATGTTTCTGTTATAAAAACGAAATCAGGATCGTGATTTGCAAGAAAGTAGTGAAGATTATGCATTTTATTACAAAGGCTTCGAGCATTAAACAGAAAACAGCTCAATCCTTGGGTCGCTCCATGACAACCTCGGCGTTTCCCGACCCAGGTAGGTCTTCGATACGCCGAATTTCGCCGCGGTATACAACCCAGGTTCGAGCGTCTAGCTGCCTATTATACATTCCATCCGATGGCCAAAATCGCGTCGGATCGGATTTTCGGATATTCCCGATTTTGCAAAACCGACTCATCGGATAAAACGGATACTGGCCCGAACGAGAATTTCGGATAACGGATCCTATCCGAAACGAGAATTTTTGACCGGATCGGATATCGGATATCCGACCGGATAAAATCGGATCCACCGGATAATTCGGATGAAAAAACAGATAAGAAAATTTCCAGTAGTACCGAAGAGTCAACTCCGTATATTAAAGCAAACACAATTCTAAAGCCAAATATAATCTTCATATATTATTCGTAGAAACAAACAAAACACAGGTTTTGGGAAATTTTAAAGCAATAGTTGACATGAGAAGTTGGACCGGTACTAGTAAACCTTCAGGGCTGGAATTCACGAAACGTTAACCACGTTTCAGCCATGGTTTGAAGCCGATCGATTTGCACACGATGTGCATAGCCATGGCTATGCTAGCCATGGTTGGAACGTGGTTAGCGTTTCGTGAATTCCACCCCAGATTGAAAAAAATTACAACAAACTATCGTGGTGACCATAAAACAAGACATATTAGGAGATCTTGGACTGATATGGTTGCTTTAATCATACAGCGCATTTAAAGACACGCGTTCAGTCGACTATTTCGGTGTCGTCTTCCGACACATCCTCCTCTTTGAAAGTAGATCGCCACTGTCCAAGTCAGCTTTATCATAATCGGATTTGACCTCACTGCGCCCATACTTTTCGATCACTACGTGTTAGTACAGAGAAAATTTAGAGGTCTGACAATTGGAAAGTAATGTGGTGCAGCGAATCCTGGGCAATTGAATATTTGGGGCCGCAATCCTCGCAACGGAGTCGGCCTCGGCACGCCGCTGCTCGGGCAGGAATTCCAACAGTGGAAACCAGAAACCTACCGAGGTAACCAAAATGAGGCGTAAGCAAAATACTCTGGCCGTAAACAGCACGAAACATGGAAAAGTTCGAGCACAAGCTCCAGGAATCATTTCGGCTGCTCTTTTCAATGTTAGCGTCCGAAAAAAGGCGGTTGACTTCACAACACCCAAGGTTTCCCTCCCCTTTCAAAATACGAATAGTTAGTGACCCAGAGGTTTGATATTTTTACAAAGTTGTTTTTCTAAGTGGGCTTATTTGACAGATATACGACTAACATCGGCATGGATCCTGAAGAGACTTTGCGTTCCCCATTGGAGGTTGGCGCAAACTCGGTGCACCTATGTTATAGCATATGGCACCGAGTTTGCGCCAACCTTCAACAGTGAACGCGAAGTCTCTTCAGGATCCATTCCGACGTTACCTAAGATAGCGGCGGTTACGAGTGCTCATAGAATCGTGGCGAAGGATGACACGCTTCGGTTCCCGCCACTGAATGGAAGATTGGGATTTTGTCAGATCCAAGTAAAGGCGTAAACATCCTTACTGGATCCCTCTCTACAGTACCGCGCACTTTTTTGCAGAAAAAGCGTTTTGGGGTTTTTTATGCGCTCTTAAAGAGCCGCATAGCCGTAACGCACTTTAAAATCGACGGAATGAGTTTTCTGGTAGTTTTCGTGTTCCTCTCAGTGAAGCGAATACAATGGTACGTATAGAAAGTCTTAGTAGTGAAGCACGTTCTGCTGCAGCCAAGCCACGCTACAACATTCTGCGTGCAATTGCTGGCACCGCCTGGGGCAGCACAAAGGAAGTTCTGCGTAAAACGTATAGAACCATGGTACTGCATGTTTCGAAACATCCGAGCACTCGCTTAGAGGACCACAGATGGCTGAGTATACACGTTTCATGACAGAATAGTTGTCTGCTGCTCAGCCCAATCCCGTATGTGGCGGTGTGTCTCCTCTAGTCGATGATAGTGAAGCTTACCTGCTCAGGCGTACTCGAACCATCCTAGCAGGTCTTCGATGCGGTCATTCTACCTACGTGAAGGCCTACGCACAGAGGATTGACCAGGCACTCCCCGATAAATGTCCTGATTGTCAACGTGTTGGACATGATTGATTGCATCTATTTTCATGTCCGGTTAGACCTACAACCCTGTCTGCTCTATATTTATGGTACAAGCCGTGTGAGGTTGCCAACTTTCTGCGCCTCCGATGCGATGCTTTCTAATGGCTGAGAAGAAGAATAGTAGACGAAAGAATCTTCTGGATTTCGGAATTTCAATTTTGGCGCCAACAATGCGTCAAAATACATGTGCGCGCGTAAATCACAGGCGCACATCATCGTCATTTGCGTCGTGCACGTCGATGGCGATTGATTTCGAATTTCGGACAAGGCAGAAACGGTGGGCAGTGGGTCAGGAATTACCTTCAGGGCGCGATTGTTGAATTGAGTAAAATGAACGCAAATCTATTTGGTTTTATTCGAAATTATCCGATTTTCATTCGAAATTAACCGATTTTTAACCAAAATTATCCGATTTTCATCCGATTTCGATCCGATCTATTATCCGTTTTCAACCGTTTTTCTACCCGATTATCCGGTTTTCTGATCGGATCCTTCAATTTTCACTTTTCCGGATATCGGATATTTCGGATATCGTGTATTTTCGTCTGATCGGATTTCGGATCAATCCGAAATCGCCATTTTAACGTCGGATCGGATTTCGGATAATTATCTGATCGGATTATCCGACCCGGATATCCGAAACCGACTCCGTCGGATGGAATGTATACTGCCTATTGCGCTCTTTGCACTCCTTTCTCATCTCGAATTCTCGTTGACGTTCTTCTTTAGTCATACTCCTACGCAAATACGTGTCTGGAAAGTCGGACCCCCGAAGCCGGCGGGTGTTGGCCAACGCCGCGGCCCAGTAGGACCGTGTGGGTAAAACGACTTTAACCAGGCGCGGACGTGTATCCTTCTCACTCAACTTTCCCAGACGAAACACGTCTGACGGCCTGCAGTCTAGTGTCAAAATACTCAAAACCTTGTCGACTTTTTCTTCCAGGTCGTCCCGCTTCTCCAAAGGGGACAGATCTTTTGGAGTCTCGGGAAGGCCGGAAATCACTATACTTCGCGCCATTTTTTCGGATTCAATGCCCGCTGAAACCTGTTCTGGAAATTTTTGAATGAGAGCTCGTACCATTTTATCGATCAAGGGATCCTGATTACGTTTAAGGATGGCGTTCATGAGTTCCTGTGCCGACATATTAGTAAAGGCAGCAACTGGTACCTCATTACTGACCCCAGCCTCCCCTGCGGATGTTGATTCAAGCTCTTTGCTGACAGCATTGTTTGCCTTACTGCCCCGGCGAGCCATCGGTCTAGACGAGTTTGTCATGAATTAACAAGTGGTTTGAT
The DNA here is from genome assembly GCA_029168955.1 of Aplectana chamaeleonis. Lineage (NCBI taxonomy): Eukaryota > Metazoa > Nematoda > Chromadorea > Rhabditida > Cosmocercidae > Aplectana > Aplectana chamaeleonis. The sequence continues at coordinate 15,640 of JAPDOI010000897.1, forward strand.
CAGAGAAATATCGATAATCAATCGAGACTCACGCGACCAGTGTCAAACAGCTGCACAGCGACGAAACGAAAAGGTTTAGCGAGAACAATGAAAAACAAAAAGATGACGCGGCAATGGAAATCAAATAGGTGAAAGATTTTAGTGGAACAAAAAAAAACTGAAATAGTCCGAGGAAAATGTGAAAAAGTTAAACTCAGACAGAGACTGCTGTTCCGCCGCCGCACGTGTTGATGAGGGGTGTAGATTGATTTTTTAATTATTGAGTGATCTTACAATGCTTACCTCGTATTTAGCTCATTAGTGTACGTGTTCTTGAATTCTCCCAGTTTATCGCAAGTATCCTAATTCTAGGAAGCCTTAACACTGCTAAGATAAGTTTTTGGTAGAAACTGAGTGGTTGTCTTTGAAAAAAAAATATATGGTGTATGGTAGAAATGGAGAAACAAACGCTTCGTTCAAAAGATGGCGGAATATATCTACGTCGCGGCTATTTAGAGATATGATAGAGACCATACAATAATTCTTGACACAGATGGTGCTATATACCCATCCACGTTTTACCAAAGAAAGCTTAGGTCGCATGAGCAAAAACGAATTGCGTTGTCAGTATTTCTTGGACAACTAGGGTGGTGGTCGTAATGTATTCCGATTACGAGAAGGACGGACAGACGGGGGATGATCGGAGCGCATGATTGGACGAACGGGGGAGAAGCGAAGCAAAGCGCGTGAATGGAAGAGTCACGGAGTTTTCCCCGCCTCTCTTGCACTTGGAATACTTCACGATCATCACACGGCCATCTGTAGTAAAACTGTCAGGATCCCGTCCCAAGATTGGTTATAAGCGATTTTGAAGCTTTGCAAAAAGGTAGTGATAGCCGTGAATCATTTTTGAGGTGTTTAGAAAAAAGAGTTCGGACTTCGTCCTTGTCCTTTGTCCATCTTCGTTAAGTTTCCACAGTGAAATGAAAAGCGGGAAGGATCCTAGGCTCCCAGTGTCGAAAGAACGGCAGAAAACAAGTCAGGAACGGCAAAATAAGAACTGCAAACAAGCATTTTGGTGCCCCGGACACGCCTCGTGCCCCAGTTCCGCCTACTCGGAATGAACAAATGAAGATTCAGATCACAGGAGTGATCAAGTGAAGGAAGTGCTGGCAAGTGAGCTGATCGCTTTATTGTAATGATAGGTATCATCCATTTAGCAGTCAATTCCTCCACGCTTAAAAATCAACGCAAGCAAGGGAGGGCCTATTTTTGCTCAAACAGGCGTCTTTCGTGTCCTTTTCGAGCACGCCTTGCTATATAGGGCACCAGGCCTTCCGTAAGCCGTGGAGATATCGGAAGTAAAATTTATCGTGAACACTGCCTTTAAGCATTTCAAATGACCCTCAGAGAATGATTTTGAGCCACATCTATCGTGGAAATCCGGTAATTTCGAAAGTCGCGTTTTGTCCTCGAAAATTTCCCCCGCCTGGATGCTTTGAACGCTTCAAGTCGAAAACATTGGAAAATCAACAAGTAAACCTCAGATTCGCGACCAGCGCCCCAAATAACCCCTCTGATTGGATTTTGAGTGGCCCCTGAAACATTTTTCTCAAGTGTTTTCAGAACCCGCTAATTGAAGTAATCGCTGAACTAAAATTGACCGTCTCGAGCTTATGACTTCTAGAATCTAGGAGCTCGAGACGGGTGCTGCGCACAGGATTACTATTTGAAAGGCACTACTGTAAAAGGATTGCGTCAGCCAGTCACGGTATTTGTCCCCCAGCGTGTCGTGTGTAAACTGGTGTCAACCTTGCTTTTAGAGGAAGCGAGCCTCCTTCGAGGGAAGTAGATATAAGACGCATTTTTCAGGCGCAGGAGTCACATGGCAGCGGCGTCCTCGGTTCAGTAACTGAAGTTTGCGGTGCTTGAACCCTATCTGGAGGTCCCTCTCACCCGGTGAAGGCCCCGATAGAGGTTTTGAGAAGTCGTCGCGCCGCGTGTTGGGGTGCCGGCCGCATCGTGTGTCGCTGTGCCGGCCGCGTCGCGTGTCGGCGTGCAGGCGGTGTCCCGGTTTAGCGTGCAGGCTAGCTGTGTGGGCGCAGTGTTAAATTCGAGGGATGAGGTTCCCCAATTTGGATATGTGGACCGTGACTGCCCACATTTTTGGGTGGTGGCCATCGTGTATCAACATCCCTGAGGAGTCGGGAGGAACGGGGAGGCGCGAGGTTCGTGATTGGAGGCAACACGGGCTAGCTCTTGTTGCGTCCAATCAGGAACCTCGCTCCCCCTTCGTTTCTCCCGCCTCCTCAGGGGTGTTGCTACACGATGGCCTTCACCCAGCATTTTTGAAGATTTTCTATGGGAGGATACGAAAGGTAAGAATTTGAAAACCTGAATATACCAGAAAGTCCGAGTTTCAAAGAAGTCGAATTAAGACATTTGAAATGTACGGTCGGCATGGATCCTAGTGAGACGTTCTGTTCTCTAGTAAACGTTGGCGCAAGCTCGGTGCCATATTCTAATACATAGGTGCATCAAGTTTGTGCCAACCTTCAGTCAGGAACGCATGGTAAATAGAATTTCATTATTTCGAGACCCACAATGCAGATTTTTTTGGAACTTGGACAATGAAGGGAGCCCTTAATAACTTTGTGAAAGTGCCGAGTTAGCCAAATTATCCGCTCTAGCACGATGTGATTTTACTTCATTTGCCAAAAGATGAAAATGCGACTAGTTGTAGCTAGCAACACGTTTCGGCGCAATTTAGTTAGTTGGCCGTATTCATGAAACAAAGGGAGCCTCCCGGCAAGGTCCAAAGTTTGCCCAACGCATACACTGGCGGCTTATAGGAACCCTTCCGGGAGGCTCTCGTAGTTTCATGGATATGGCCACAGAACTTCTCATGGTGATTGTGAACTGGCGCCCAGAAAGGATGGTCGCGTGAATGATTCCACAATATCCAACCTGCGCCCCATATTGGAGCACAATCGATCCGCAAAGTACACTAATAACGCAGCTGATGAGCTTCAAATCTCTACTGCCCTAATCGGAGTTAACTTTGGGTCCGCAACAGCAAACAACCGTAGTTGCAGCGAGCAGCTCGGATATACTAGAGCTGGGTCTACGGGGTCACGGCACTATCATTTAGGTCCCAGCAAGATTGTTTGTAAGCTGCGTGCTGCAACAGACCTTATCTGCAAATGTTGAGCGCTATTTCACTCCTGTTCGGACACTGCGGGGCGGGCTGGACTTCATTCTTTTGAGAGACTTGGGCATTGCATTCAATTTTTGAACAGCTTGACCCACTGCCGTGCCGGGTGTTCGAAGATGCCTATCGTACACCGGTGGGTCAATCTGTGGTGAACCAACGTCTAAGGTAAATTCTAAAGCAACGTCTAAGAAAAATTGTAAAGTTTTCAAACATTAAAGGGTAGAATATGAGACACGGGACGGAGTAAACTAATTGATTCATTATTATGTGGGTATAAGGCAGTAGATGAGCAGTACTGTGTGCAGAAGTACGGCCGGCACCGGTTGCCCACATACCTTGCGTTCCTTATTGCGACTTGGCGCAAACTCGGTGCACGCAAGTTATGTATAACATAGGCACATCGGCTTTGCTCCAAGAAACAATAAGGAAAGCAAAATATCAAAGCGATCTGTTGTCGACTATAAGCCGGTTGGGGTCTAGGGTGCAGCACAAACTTCAGGGCTTCAGTTTCCTGGGCAGTAAAAAGTATTTGACCGGATTTTTTGGCCCAGGTTTTCCCCAACAAGTTTAGGTAGTCAACTCTTTGGGTTGATTAACACTGTGTCATAGGCGCTTAAAGGCACAGTCCAAGCTCAGGGGCCAAATCTAAGATTCCCACATAATTATGAAGCAGACCCACCCCGTATAACACCTGCCAAGTGAGAGCTCTCGATTCCACAGAATAAGCGAGATATAGGAGGAAGCCAATCTAGGGCGCCCGCACCAGGAAGCCACTTTGGCACGCCCCTTTACGATCTCTCGAGCTGAACAGTGGCGAGATGAGTGATGATTTCCGATCAATAGCCCCGTTCTTCCCTACATTCTCAGCCTCCCTGTTTATTCAGGTCGGCTGGCATCCATAGGTTGCAAATGACGGAAGTTACAAGCCTCGGACAACTCGTCCACCATGCTTCCGCAGCTCAATTTTTGAGGGGCCACAACTCCGTTCCCAGGGGGCCTTGTACGACTAGAGAGACATCATTGGAATCAGCGTGAGACCATCCATTTTGAAGTTGGACTGTGCCTTTAAGAATTGGTCCCCGACCCGAAGGATCGAAAGAATAGGGGTTTCAAATAACGGGTACATCGCTGACAACTGGCGGGTAGATCGCTGGTTACTGGTGGGTTGATCGCTGGCTACTCCCGGGCAGATCGCTGGCTACTGCCGGGCAGATCGCTGGCTACTGTCGGGCGGATGGCGGGGGGATGTCGGTCCGCCCGCCAAAAGCCAACGATCCGCCCGCACCTACTGTCTGAGTGGTTGACCTTGGTCGAGGATCGAAACCAACCGTGTGTAGCGAAATGCGAACCTTCTCCCACTGCTCCCCACGCGGTTTTCAATAATATTAACAAAGAATTATGAAACTTTTAAAAAAAAATCTTTGACGATCCCCCGCAGTGTGAAAACAAATTCAAATTTCTTTACGTAATGTGAAATTTTTTCACTAAGACTCTTTCATTTTGGTTGCAATACATTCGCGATGGAACAATTCAATCCGGTTTCAGATTTCAAAGATACCGTTGTGCTCAACTTGCGACTCGCTCCAACGTAAGCTTAAAAACTTTTTTTCGAAAAAAAAAAGATTTTCTATGTGTTCTATGCCTTCAGCGAAGATGGTTTCCAAACCTGTGTGCAGTATAACAAGAGCTATCGACAGTAGACAATGAATGTTTTGCTATAAAATCAAACATGATACTTGTGCTTGATTCTCTTGATGGTCGTTTGATTGCCCAACTGGCAGCTGCTGCTCTGTATGCGAGTCTGTTTTCACTGCCCGCGCAGACATTTTTTCAATAGCATTCGGCAGGGTTCCATGGCACGTTTACATTGCGACAGTGCAGAATCAATGGCGATTTAGGATAACTTTGCAGTGACAGCAGCGAGGCATTTAACAGGCATTGAATTTTAAGACTAACCTGTGCTAAGCGGAATCTTGCTGAGGTAGACAGATGTAGTTCTGTAAAAAAAGAACTGAACCCTCAGTGAAGCGCCTGATTTCTGATTATATCCTTCATTATATTATATCTGAGCTATGTCGAACAAGCCACCGCTGCAGCCTAAAAGAACCTGCCGCAATATTCCCATAGTAACAGCGGGCCTCCAAAGTTTGTCTACCATCTCCAAATTCGACTGGAGCTTCCAAATTTTCGACTGGAAAACGTTTTCGACCCGCGGATTTCTAAGAATGTGGAATCCCGGACAGTATTTGATCTTTGTTGTCGGACCAATTTTAACGGTCAAGTTTTATCCGGGGCCGAATTAATGATTCAAATCCCGCTGTGAGACCCACTCAGTTTTGTTCTTTGGAAACGAGAAGCTAGCAATAATAGTAAGAAGAAACCATTAAGTACTCCAAAAATACCTTAACTAACCGCTTTTTCTCTCATCAAAGCCCGCGAAGTTTTTAAGAAATGTCAGATATATTGTTAATGTGTATAAGTCGAGTCTAGTGATGGTCAATACATTGTTGGTATAGTCGAAAAAGAATGCACTGGTGTTCTGCGTTCCCGATGGTTTCTTCTTTATTAATAATCAATACTGGTGTGCGAATCGTTGAATCCAAACAAATACGTAATTAATTGGAAATTCAACTCAAAACTTCAACCGTGAATATTTAATAATTCATTACGCCGTTTAAGACAGACGTTAGATAAACAATAAAACAATTACATACATCATTCTAGCATAGTATCACAACGATACAATTCAGTGATAACAACTAGTAACTGAGAATCATTTTCGAGGCCATTCGTTTGAAGGACAGCAAGTAATTGGGTTGCAGAGGAACGGTGCTTCTCAAAGACTTAAAAGCAGCACCCGCACGGACTGTAAATGTATGAGATTGTATGGGGGTTCTGGCCGCATGATAAGATAATTTTATGATCCCTCCTCTAGTTCTCGAAGTAGTAAGTCTATAAAACGATGAGCAGTTGATTCCACAAGTGTGAGACACAATTTTGAAAACCATTCGTACATCTCTAAGTTTTCCCCGAGACTCTAAGGAATGCAATCCGAGGACTTTGTTCCTGTGTTGCGATCTAGGTATGCGAGTGTAGTCAAAGCCTCTACATCTGATGATCAATTTACGAGTGTAGTTGCTCTGAATTTTCCCAATGAAATTTATATCTTTCATCTTATATGGCGAAAAAAAAACTGTGGGACCACATTTCCAAAATAGGTCTCACGTATGTTTTGTACGCATTTACCAATACATCAACGTTTTTTGTTGCTAACGCTCTGAATATTTGGTAAGTCCGACCACACGCCTTCCTGCAAATATTTTTGAAATGTTCAGAAAAGTCCAGCTGCAAATTTCATCAAGAAACTCTCGAATGAGGTTCACAAAAATCCGGATATCGAGGAAAAAAGAAATGAAAAAAGAAAAAATATTAGTTACAAAATTGAAACAGGGATTAGGAAACATCTGAGAAGTTTCCGAATTGAATATTGCGCAAATAAAAAAGATCCGGAGAAAAGTCTCTATCCACTCTCCCAATGTCTCACGTGAATGCTTACTTTGTCTAATTAGAGAAAAATATTCTTAGCAGCTGTTGCGACACGTAGACCAGAGATAGTTGCGGCGGGACCAAGTGGTCCCATCACGATAACCCCTGGTATTACTACGATTATCCTCGTGCTGCTTGATGCAACAGGTTTTGTTCGAAACTGCGGACCGTAGTTCGGTACCGATAAGGGCAGTACAGTGTCGGTCAAAATGTGTGACCGCCCACTTTCCTAAGGTATTTTTTGAAAGTGTATCAGCCGGTGCTCAGCAAAACACGATAAGACTTGATATATTATAGAGCATCAAAATCACACCTTACGCATCAAATCATACCTTAATTCGATTGTGTAGTAGACCCCTCCTTAATAACACATGCCAAGTGCGAAGTCTCGAATCCTTGAAAAAAGCTAAATATGAGAGACCACCACAGGCCCCTATGTAATATTAATCCCAAATTAAGGCTATTTCTTAGGAAGATCAAGATATAAATTCCAAATCCATATCGCCAAAGAAAATTTTAAACTCATAGTATTATTCAACCATCAGAGGACCTTAAGAACCGTCCTACGACTTTATCAGAAAGGCATATTTTAGGAAAAGAATTTCAAGCGGATCCATGTCATTTTGCATGTGACAAGTACATCACTTGGCCGTTAATGTGTAAGAGCAAAAATCATATACCAGCAAGCTATCGTAAACGAAGATAAATGAAAACAATGTGGAATAGAGAAAGGATAAGAAGAAAAATCGATACGGATATAAGAAAGATTAATGAGGAAGCAAAGAAGGCCAATCGACTGGTAGAGTTGTGCTCACACATTTTTAACAAACATGACTCGCTTAAACTATGTGCTGGCCTCCGCCTGACGAGGTCAGTCCGCATCTTTGCCGATGTGTGCCGTCCTAGTAATCAGTCGTGTCCATTTGTGACGGTCCTCAGCCACAACCTGAACATAAACCATCCATTGGTCGCTATTGCATTTCCTGCCAAGCGAAACATCGCGCCTGCATTGTCTTTTAGTGCCAGGTGATTTCGATTCTTCCTTCACGACGTTCGTATGAAACTTTCGCCTACGTCAAGGCGGCCGTTTTCAGACAAAATTAGGAAGCACCCTCAGTGCGTGTCGAACCAGACGACGTGGCTATCTCTTCGAAATATGCCCGAACAGACGAAATAAACCTTCCGCTATCGCTTGAGATGGCGTTGGGATATGTTGGCACCACCCTCGTGTCAAGCGTTGATGTAAGGCTTCAATCTCTTCGCTGTGGCACATCCGCGGTCAGAAATATCTAAGGAAACGTCTAAACAGCTTTCTCTCCCTGCAACCCAACCTTTCCGCCTGCATCTTCGTTGCTGCCCACGTCTCCGATCAGTACATTATGAGAGGGCGAATAGTAGATAAGTAGACGCTCAACTTGTCTTCCTTCGTCATGGTGGGGACAACAAACACATGGTAGGAAATTGAATGCAGACGTAGTTTTAGCACATCGTTATTGAATACCCGCGGCATAACTACCATCGTTCCTCAGCTAACACTTCAAATAACAGATATCGTCCACCAGTTCAATACGCTGTCCATCCAGACAAACTCCCGTTGAAGGCTTCTGAGAGACGCACATCTGCCTGCATTTGTCGGAACGAAGACGAAGCCTATAGGCCGCGGCATACTTCGAAACGAAGTTCAATCTTCTGCAGTTTCGCGTTGTTGTCAGCGGATAACACAATGTCGTTGGCGTACTCTAGGTCGACAAGGGAGCGTCCTGTTGGTGGTAGGATCACGTGCGCAGGAAACTGTTCCGCAATAATGTACGCATGCCCTTCCATCCTCATCTTCCAGACACAATTCAAAACTTCAGCGTTGATTGACGGCTGCTCACTGACATCGTAAAGTGATTCTGAACATGCTGGTGCTCAGGTAAAGTATGTCCGAATGAGACTGGCCGACCCTGCGGTCGCATTGTCGGCCAGTCTCATTCGGACATACCTTACTGATGGCGCTAAACGATTCAGTAGTGAACAAAAGTAATCCTTACATATTGGCAGCGTTTCATCATCAACTGCAACTCCATTGGTAAAGCTGAGAATAGGAGAACGTCTGTTCATTTTACCGCTATTTTGTCGTAATAAAGGGGGGGGGGTGTAGGCTTTCCTCGGGTTCATCTCCTCTCAAGCATTCTCAAACTCCTTAGATCTACACGTCCATTCCCGCTCGCGGACGCCTGTGAAAATCTTATGACGCAACTTCGTCTTCAGAACTTCTTTTTCACAAAGTTTTCTGCAGTCTGGAAAGCACACACTCCTTTGTGAGTAGGGTTTGTTTTCTTTGAAACGTAGACAAACTTCTTCCAGAGCTGTACAACTGGGAGTGCTTCTTTCAAGGATGTACTCTCCTGGATGCACTCGACGAAACAGACCGCGTCGTAAAGTTTTCTATTTGTCCGTACTCCAATGTGAATAGAAACAAGGTAGTCGGTGAAACAACTTTTGCATTCTTCATCTCGGAGACTTGTCGTGTCAATCTTTTGCAAAGGTTAGGCCCCTCGCTTATTCTTGTGAATGCTCGCAGTAAAGATCAACAGAGATATCGAATGCGGTTATCCGAATTGAATGCGACATCCCACAGAGCACTAAATCTTCGAATGCCCGATGCTGGAATATTCCTCGTCAGAACATAGTCGAGTTGTAGTTTCAAAGTTGTCATTTCCCGCTTCCGCTGCTCTCCTGGAGATAGCTGTGTTGGTCTCTGTCACGTCTGCTGATGGCGGCGATGATTGCTCTGGAATCTCGATGCAATAATCAGACCACTTCCTTCACGCAAATCGAAAAGGCGGTAACCATTGTTCGATGTTTGCTTCAATGGGTAGAACCATTTATGGAGTACTTCGTGTTCCTGATCAAGTCCCATCTTCGTGTTCGCGTCAAAAAAATCTATCCACAGATCTTATGCTCTATATGATACCCCAATCGTACAAATACATTCCCACACGAAGTTGAGCGGAATTCCTCGACCATAACATTGTAGTCCTTCCTTGAAGCTCTCATCGAACAAGTGTTCCAATACAACTGAGGGTGTCCGATCGTTCTGATATGTGGTGTAAAACATAAGAGTGTTGTAGAAAACTTCACAAACATTTGAAGGTTTAATAGGTACTGATGGCCGCTAATAGTCTTTTTTTTTGGTTTGGTTGGACCCGCTTGAGAACATAGGTAGAGTTTTTAGATTACCATTGCATTATTGTGAAGGTATAGGAGGTTGAATACCTCCAATTTCGTCATGAGAGGCCGGCCCTCCGACATTCATCTGACATCAGATGAGAAAAGAAATTTACTCATAAACAAATGATATAGTATAAATGAATGGAAGTTCATGCAATGCAGTACGTTTCAGAGCTACAGGACACCCACGAATTTCACTGCAGCACTTCTCCCATGAATGATGAAGGTTTTCTGTCGTAACTACTGTGATGGGGGGAGTGTATACAAGTTTGTTGGTACCTGCTCGTTGGCGACCCTGCTTCTACTGAATCCAGCAGACATTTGAGTGTACACAAGGAACGTTCGAGCGATATAGCGTGCACAACTATATCGCGGTATCCCACACATCGCATAAAAGTGTCGCCGTCCGGCACACTAAGGTATTTTGTCCAGAAAACCTTAGGTCTTGTACCTAGGGAGTCATGGAGCCTTTGGCCACAAACAACAATTTTGGACGAGGAATATTCCAGTATCGGTTATTCCTTGATCTAGGGCTGTGTGAGATGGCGCATTCAATTCGGATAACCGTCCTGTTCTGTTTAACTTCACTGCGAGGACTCATAAGAGGAAGCGGGGGGGGGGAACTAAGCCTCTTCAAAGGATTGACATGACAAATCTCAGAGATAAAAAATGCAGAAGGAAATCCCGACAACGCGTTTCTATTCATATTGGAGTACGTACTGAGAAGAAACTTTGCGACGCGGACTCTTTTGTCAAGTGCATCCAGTACGCTTTGAACGAGGCACTCACGGTTGTACAGCCCAAGAAGAAGCTCGCCTACGTCTAAGAGGAAACAACATCTACCTACCCTCCTGTCCTCAATGTTACCAGTGGAGGGCATATTCTTGTTAGAGCATATTCAAGGAGACCGCCATATCGTCTGGTTCAATTACCTCTAAGGATGCTTCTGAGGTATGCCTGAAAACGGCTGCCTGGACGTAGGCGAAAGTCTTGGACGGATACGATGAAGAAGGATCTGAAATCACGAGCTTAGCTAGAACATAACTTTTGTCGTTTGAATTGTTAGATAATTATGGGTCGCTGTGTGTGGCATTTGTGGTCCGTGTGAACTCCACCTTCTCTGATTCGAGGTCTTTTTGCAGTGGCGTACCACGGGGAAGGGTTTTATCTCCAACCTTGTTTAACATTTTCACGTATGAACTCCTACGGATCGTATCCTTAGGTAAGGTGAAATGCTCCACTTTTGCCGACGACTTAAAAATGTTTTGCCCATTTCAATCAATAGCCGATAGAGAGTGCTTGCAAGAGGTTTTAAATGAAGTGTTAAAGTGATCCAAGGAGAGGAAAATATCACTGTCTAAGGAGGAAACGAAAAGTTTGCACATTGGTCAAAGTGGTTCAGAAGCTATATATACCGCTGAATATCAGCAGCTTCAAATTGTTGAGGAAATAACGGATCTCGGCTTCCTGATTCGCAAGGATCTCACTTTTGATGTGCACTGTGCAAAGGCTGTGTCCAAAGCAAATACTCAGACATTCGCTCTTATGAACTCGATACCAAGAAGCAGGGTAGTTATCAACCGCCAACCAATAGGATACCAAAATCGATTACCGCAAACCAATACGCGATCATGTTCACTGTGTATTAATTTGCTATAGGGTTGGTATTGATGGAAACAGGAGGCTGTTATGAACCACCAACGAATACGATTGTCTGTTATGATCCGCCACCCAAAAACGTCTTTCCGAGTTGACGATCGGTCTGCTCGCTTTTTATGCTGTGAGCGTCTAGCGTCGTGGACAAAATTGTTTTGTATGATTTCTGTTTCGTTTTATTATTTATGCCTTGCATCTCTGTTTTCCGCTTTTAAAGGCCTATATTTTCAATTCTCTCGCTTCTTGCTGTAATTATTGATTAATTTCGTCTAAACATTTCTTCGACAGGTACTTAAAGTGGGATATTCTTGAAGTTATCTTTTTTCAACCAGTGTTTTTTCTCAAAATTGGGAAGAAGATTAAAATTCATGTGTTGAATAGGGTGCTTGTGTGCGCCATTGCGGAGACACTGCCATAATCGACGGCTAATTCTTAATTTTCTGCTACATGTTGGTTAGAAAAGCACCAGGGATACTGCAAAATGTTATGTTTCTCGTACAACACAAACGCACCCAAAGTCTCACATGGATTTATTTCGGTAACTTTATTTCTCAATACGGAAACACACGGAATGTATGTCTAGTTTTCGTTTTCATTTTAGTCTGACGCATGTAACAGGCGGCTGGCCGTGCGGGGTCGGCGGCCTCACTGGAGAATGGGGTTTCGATTGGCGCGGGGTGATCTACCGCCGCAGCCCGTCCACTCATCAGACTAAAATGATTGCGCCAACTCTATGTGAGGGATTTAATTACGACAGCCTGCGCCCGCACTACAAAAAATACTACGCAGGAATAACACAAAAAAATATAAGAAGCAGAAAAACGCAACAACACCACCGCCTTTATTGTTGCCGTGGACTGTACGAGGAAGTGAGGTAATAGATTTTAAGCATTGTAGGATAAAAGGTCATAAATTTCACGCATTGTCACTTTATTCTATTGTCCCAGCTGCTTGAATCCGCGTCAGGTTTGGGCGCGAGGTGGGAGCTCCTCATAGGTGTCTGAGCTGCGGAGGGGTGGGACCTGACAATGGAACCACTATAAGTCATAGTAACCACTCCAAATGAAATGCACTTTTCTAGAATCGTTTTCGAACGAAAAGTCCTAATATGCCCATCAAAGGTGAAATTTCGAGAATTAAAGCTGATATACCGTTGTTGCTGTCTATCTCTGACCAAAAATAGACTCCATCCGTGTCCGAATCTTTCAGCAGCTCGAATTTCCCGAAAATTAGAGCTTCCATATCGTTGTTGGTGCCCATTTTTGACTAAAGGTAAACACCTGCTTTGCCCAAATGTCTCAGCAGCTCGAATTTTCGAAGAATTAGATATACTACTTTGAGCGAAACCCAACTGTGGACTCACGGTAATCCACGGAAACTATTTAGGTATTGACAATAACTCGCATTGAATACAGCGCAGCGCTCTTGGACTCTTTCACTCACGGATTTGTAATAATCTTCAAGTAGGGAATAGATTATGGAATATTATGTTGTATTGATTCTTGAGAAAAATACGTAGTGATTGTTTTGTTTTATAACCAAAGACTGATGGCATACTGTTTTGTAGGTATTTTTGTAGCAGCTGATATATTATCAAGAAGAGTAGCATGCATAGTATGAAGGTAGAATTCTTGTTTTATGTAGAACACTTATTCGGAGAATAATGAATGTTTTGTGAAATTAGACTTTATGAACGTTTTCAAACAAGATACAATTACAGCGATGAGTGTTTCAACGTTTTGGTGTTGGAAAAAATCACGTTTTCGTGGTACAGAACAGTTTTGGAAACCTAAGGGAAGCTGATAGCAGGTTAAAACTCATCTTCCGCTAACCAAACGGATATGTTCCCGAAACATATGCTATTGGTATCGAGTTGCTAACAGAAAGTGTCTGCTGTTATCATCCGCCAACCAATACGATATGTTCCGGCAGGTGCTCGGCGGAACATATGCTATTGGTATCGAGTTCATACCAGCGAGTGTCTGAGTAAGGTTATGCATTGCCTGTTTGGGGCACTCTCTACTAGAAACGAAAAGGTGCTCTTGAACACCTATAAAATCTTTATCAGGCTCGAGTATGGAACTGTGATATCCAGCCCTCACAAAGCCTCCACTAAAAAAGCGTTGGAGAAAATTCAAACCAGTTCCACACGCAAGTTTCATATTTCATATTTATTTACTATTGAAACAATGACAGCAGAAATGGAGATACTATCATGGAATACAATTTCAATAGAATAATAGCCAGTCCTGAGAAAAACAAGATAGCGAAACGAAAAAAAGCCGGGCCAAAGTTGGAAGTGCGTCGATCGGTGGAGAAGGGCAGTGGGGAGGCAGACTGCAAGTCGGGGGAGCGGCGACTTGCAATGCTGCCACCCCACTGCCCTTCTCCGAATTGATGATAAGATTCTTGGGATTAGACTATGCAAATATACCGTGCAGTATGGCTATAAGCAAAATATTCAAACTGGAAGCGCTGGCGGGTAGGATGAAAAGATTTGATCTTTTAATGATGTATAAGATTTTGTATGGCCATAGTGGTTCACGGCCAAACACTTCTCTCAAAAGGAGGACATCTGACACCGGAGGTACAAATTAAAACTAGTCCGCAACTAGAAAGAGTCAGGCAGCATTTCTTTGTTAACGAAGCTGGCAGTGAATTGGAAAAAAATTACATAAAACAGGCGATTTACCAAGTGACCTTTGCTTCTTCAAGCGTATAGTGGAGCAGTACTCGATGACGGGGGATGAGTGATCTAGTATTGGTATAATATTATTTTGTCTGATCATCACTCTGCATCCCTCCGTATTGTATTATAGATCATTTATATTGCCGTTACACTTCTCTCTACGTGTTTTTCTTTTCATCATTTACGACGCATTACGTAGGTTCACCCTGAAATAAACAATTACAATTACAAAAGCTGGTGCTGAATGTCTTTCTCAGGCGGACAATGCGTGACTGTGTGAAAAGCGCAAACTTGTAGTCTTAATCACAACCTCATCAAATACCTTTTTCATGTACACTGGAACGTCAAGTCTACGCGTGTGATAACCAGTTTTCGGTTGTGGAAATGAAAGCATTTTGTGCTACAGGAGGACGATAGAATTAACTCAAGAGTTCTCCAGAAGTTCCCAAAAAATGTCTAATGTCTACTGTATACGGTGGTCGAGCGCGGCGGGGAACACATTCACAATAAATTTATTGTTATTCTTTCGGTATGAAATAGTAATACGTCGATTAGCTAGGATGTCCTTTTAATTATGAAACAATCTAACAACCAAAAGTTGCGTTAAAAAAAGCTGAGGCGCTCAGTCAGGCCGGAAGGATAACTCTAAGGGTTATGCCCCATGCTGATTACAATAGCTACAAGAAAAGAGCTGCATAAATATCGGTGGTGTTAAAGTCAAATTCCAGGATGTCGCATAGTTATGAAACACTCTGTTTGTTATACGATCGCGTGATAACATGACGATTAATAGCGATCGACTCTTCCTTCCACAGGAGTCAACTGAGGAAATTTTGGTTCTAACAATCAGTTTTCAGTGACTCGCTCGGCTTTTCCATGGTAGCTTTTGTATACGATTCTAGAGCTTCCATCATATATGAAAAAATCTTAAACAAATTTCATCTTGAACGGTGCTTTTAACGATGTTCAAAAAAGTGCAAAGTAGCTTTTGAACATCATGATCACCGATGGTTTGGAGAAGAATGTCTATCTCGCTCAACAGATCTTAGGCCGATTTCGTTCACTAGATCTGACGCCGATTATTCCGGGAGGGGCCCTATCTATATGAAAGGCAGAGTACAGCGAAAAAAATTAAGCTATGCTATCCACTAGTCGAGCCTAGCATACTATTTCAGAGATTAACATGGCTATGACGATTAAGTTGAGATTACACGCGTTCGAGCGCGCATGGAGATTTTCTACTAGAGTTATCGCCGTACGTTTGTTAGAAATAGCGTCACCAGAGCAAGGAGGATTTCGGATTCCATATACGTTATTGTCTCCGCGCCAGCTCTTCATTCATGTAATCCAAACAAAGCGTTAGTTATGGAGAACATGTATGTGATGACTGCCTGCTCAAATACTCATTCACCAACGGAATGGAGTCCCTATACCAAGCCAGTATTTAAACGCCTTCGGTAGTTAAACTCCGTCAATCTTCTATCTCCAACGGGTAGCTTGGCCAAGTCATCTTGCTCGCGAAGCCTGCGTATGAAAGGACGCATCAACGCTTTTCGCCCGATCCCGCAAACTTTCATTCCGTTTCCGGGAATTCATACCTTCACACTCTCATCTCCGACTCCTTTCTTTTGAGGAGTTCTGCCAATTTCTCTGGCACTACATCTAATCTACTTGCAGATGCGATTTCTGCTGTTGCTGGGGCTGGTCTGCTTTGCCCACGCTGGTAAAGTGACAGAAGCTGAGAATGAAGCTATTAATCGGGAGTGTGGTAAACGCTTTCTGAGTAAGTAGTGCTGGCTCATCTAGAACATTAAATTATCCGAAATAAGTGATCCGAATTAAATGAATGAATGAAAAAAAAGAGTAAAAGTTATAACTAGGTATAAGTTGTTACGAAAGTGTCACGAAAAACTGTTACGAAAGTGTTCCATAGGCAAAAGACCATTATCGCTCACTCCGAACTTGAACAAAAATTAGTTCAGAAGCCTGTATGTGTATTCAACTTGAAACTTCGATCATCCGTCTATAACAGTTATCTTCTCGATAAGAATAATACAAGTCCAGGTTTCTTGGAGAGAGCGATAGTCATCGAGAGCGGTGAATCTGCCTGTATGAAGAATTGCCGGCGTTGCGTGTTGGCTGAGAACTCCTGTGTTATCTCTTATACTTGAACGCAATATATGAGTCTGATACCCAATCTCTCTCCTGCTCGACATTTCCTGCAAGTCTGTATTTCCGGTCATCATGAGAAACAGCGGGTGGTGCACTCTGGACATTCTCAAGAGATCTTCTCTGCTCAGCGCTAGCTGTTTTTGGCTTCTCCGGTTTGTGTTTAGGCCATTGTTATACCAAAAGTTTGCGACCGCGACAGGTGCGGTAGACTGTTACGAATCGTGCAGGGACCAGGCTCACACAGTAGAAAAATGCCGTCGTAAGAACAGTTTGCAGCACCTGTCGCGATTGCTGGCTCGAAAGAGGATGTTATGCCTGAAATGTGGAAACCGTGCGGTGATCGGTCGCTGTCGCTGCTGTCCGTCGCAGTACACTGCAGCGACCGCGGTGCCAGCGAAAGTGACCCAGCCAATTCCAGTATCGTGCGTGGTGTTTCTTGGCCCTGAGCAACAGCGACGGTTGTCCCTATGCGGCAGCGACGTCGCAGTGTTCCGCGACCGCAACAGGCCTGTCATGGGGTATAACAATGGCCTTAGAAGACGTTTCTCCAGCGCTCTGCGGATGGCCCTCACGACTATGAAAAGTGTGTCCAGATGAGTGTGGCCGACCATGCGGCCGTCGTGCGTGGCAGGCGGCCGTCGCATGTGCCACTCTCGGACGTGTGTTCAGTGAACTGCCACCCCCCCCCACCTTGGCTGCAGAACTGATTGATAGCCTGCTGACAGCCACTGCCGGCCCCGCTCCTAGAAATGGCTGGAGGGGAAAGCTGGCTGTCGTTTCGCATGCTCGTCCTGGAGCGGCGCGCTTGACAGCCGCCTGCCACTAACGGCGGCCGCATGGTCGGCCAGTCTCATTCGGACACACTCTAGATCCCTTGTCAACCGGTGGCAGATCATTGAGACGCAAGCAGAGCTGAGACAAACAGCGAACCCGCTGCTTTGCATCTCAAACCTCCTTGGTGAAATCTCGGATCGTGTCCACAGCAATCTCGGATCGTGTGTCTCGGATCGTGTCATAAGCACTTCTCCAGTTCGTATTTCTGCGTGATACAGTTCATGATGTTAATGTCATCCAGTAGTAGACCTTGCCACTTCGTGTAATAGACGTTGAAATGAAGAAGAAATTTTCCGCTGTAACTACACTGATTCCTCACTTTCCCCGTCTTTTTCATGTTCACCTCTACACAGAAAGGGCTGCCCTCATAATCCAAATCGTTCAGCATCGCGCCAAGCTCTAGGTATTTTTATAAGAAGCATAACCTCGCCTGCGAAATCAACCGGTGAGAATGTTTACCGGTAAAAGAGTAAGAAATAACCTTGGTGAACTTTTACGGAGCTCCGCAGCAGAGGGACATCAGATATTATGTGCGAGGATTCCAGCTGGTGTTATGGCGCCAGCCTCTCAGGCCTCACATCAGGTAACAAGGTCATAATTCAAATGCTGTACCCGAATTATTATCACAGTCCAGAGTGAGCCATTCGGTATAGGTATCAAGACGCTGCTGCATCCGGCTAAAGACAATTTGTGGAGAAGTTGTAGTTTTTCAACATGCACCGAGGTGCGAAATATTCTATATAGTTGACTTCCATGTTTCCTTTGGGCGTACCTCTCAACTATTGAGGCCTATTTTCAACAGGGATGTTTTGTAGTTAATCGCAGCACGTTAATCACAAAGTCAATAAACTTTTGAACCCTCCTGAAGAGCGAATCTCGCTACGCATGAGTTTCTGTGTTTTTACATTTACTTTGTTTTCCCTTTATGCTGTGTTATATGCAAATATTGAGTTTGCACGAGACCTAATGAAATCTCTCTTGAATGATTCAGGCTCATCTGAAGCACTGCGGTCAAGAAGGTCAGTGGGAGGAACTATCGTTAGCCCAGGCGAATACCCGTGGATGGTTTTATTACGAATTAAAAAACGTGAGAAGTTAATTTTCCCCTAGAATCTACACACATACTGCGAGAAAGCAGAGGAATCTGTATTTAGTTTTTAATTTTTCTTCATTGCCACACAGCCAAAAATCAATTTACTCCTGCGCGAAATAGACTTATATCCTTTACTTCGTAGCCAAACTTTCTCTGTTTAATCGCGTGCGTGTGCTTGTGTATTCTCTTTCTCACCCACTCTCTCTCTCTCTCTCACTCCGAACTGTAACGGTCTAGAAAAAACAATAAAAATCCATTTGATCCACGACTACAAGACCTCGAAGGTGTATAAATAGAGCTATTAAGATCTTAAAGGCATCGTTCACGATGGATTTCGTTTTTGAGTTTTCCATATATAATGCAAGCTCTACATCCCTATAGCAAAGCTACCTCGGAAAAACTGCGAAACATTCACTGAAAACAATTTTCCGGACCAAAATTTTCTCGATCGACTTTTGAGAAAGAAAGAGTCGATGGCCGTTGATTGCTGTGTTGACCCCAGGGCTGGGCACGCGTCCCGGTTAACCTTAGGGGGGGTGCATATTAGACGTTGCAGCGAGGGCAAAGGGGGGTGCCTAAACCGAACACCAAAAAAAAGAACGAATTGCATGTTCTGTCGAATTTCAGGAAAAAAATAATACGCACTACTCTTCTGATTTGCCATATCTTCTTCCCCGCTTTTTGAGTGGAACACTAAAAGAATTCAATTTATTGATAGAGATGCAGGTTGTCTTCGCAATAATTCATAGTTGCTGTCGAAGTTTGTTTCGATGAATAAGTGAACACTACTCCGTTATCATGTAGCAAGTAAGGATTGATGTGGTGTCATGTTTCTTTGGTGCAACGTTCATTGATTACGCGGGTGGCTTCCGATTCGAGGCAAAGATACTAAGACAGCGCCCAGGAAAACTATAATTCAAGTTCAAAAAAAGATTAGCGAACTGATGTATAGCCTAGGTCGCTCATTTTGAGCCGGTCGAAGCAAGACTTATCGGGCTTATCATGTCAAAATCTCCTTATCACTGTTACATTTTGCCATGACCGACCGCTCCGCTGCTTACTCCGCCCGGACTCATCCGAGCAGGCCAGGATTTATTCCGACAGTTTAAAGGTATAGATAGCACAGTCAGTATCACAACTAGTCAATAGATTTATATTCATGAGAATGTGACTTATGAAAAGAGTCAACTGTAAAAATTGAAGACTGCAAGTTACTATGAAAGAAGCGAATGACCGTGTCCTCCTCCTTGAGAAGCACACTGTACATGAAAACCCGAGTTTTATCCACCTTGAATGCCGCAATCTCTCATAGACTAAGCTAGCCGTGCGATATGGTGTTTGTCCGCAGCTACACAACGCGCACTGGAGTGGACGCGCACGCAATATTATTTAAAAAATGTATTTTATTCCAGAACGGGGCGGAGAATATGATTGAAACTGGAGTAAATGGAAGGAGGTAGAAATAGGATTCTTTCAATGTATCCATTATAGAAATTTAATGTAAACAAACTATGTTGGAGAGGAGTGAATTTTTTGGACGTCATAAGGTTTATTCAAATGAACCTAGTTGATTAAAAACACCCATGACTCACTTGACTTGACTTAATCGGTTGACTTTCGCCTGACGCAGTCATTCCGCATCTTCACCGAGGTGTGCCGTCCCAGTAGTCAGCCGTGTCCATTTTTCACGGTCTTCAGCCACAATTTGAACACATTCCATCCAGCTGTCACTATTCCATTTCCTGCGAAACGAAACATCGCGCCTGAACTGTCTTTCGATGCCGAGTGACTTCAAATCCTCTTTAACCACATCCGTCCAGAACTTTCGCCTACGCCCAGGTGGCCGTTTCAAGACAGGATTTGAAAGCATTCTTAAAGGCAGCGTACGCGCTAAAAACCGTGTTTATTTTTTCACAATTTTGCGCAGGTAGGCTTACCAGGTTGTCATATATCATGAAGAGACCACCCAAAACACTCAAGTTTCCGAGAAAAACTCGTTTGAAAATCTTGCAGCATTCAGCCTCCTTTTTCTCACGTCTGTCCGGTGTGTCTTGTGTATTACACAAATATCGAAAATTTGAACGGCTGGAATTGGTTTAGCCCCTTAACTTTCTGGGTTCCGCAATTCCTTTCGCTTTACTGCTGTCAATGATCATCTAAAAATAGGAGGCTTTCAATATCCACGTCTTAACTCGAAGATTCTTCGGAATAAAGAATTTAGAAAATTGGATTTCCGCGGCCGGCCGAAGACTGTCGTGGGGTTTCTGTTCCTCGTGTTAGATGATCGACCGGGAAAACGCCTTTTCAGACCACGGAGCGATTTTCACGAGCCTATAGCATTATGAATACGCAACATTGAGACCTCAAGCTTCGCCAACTATCTCCACTTGGTTCATACATTGGATTGAGAAGAAAAACACAGATGTGGTTTTCTGCGCGGACGCTGCCTTTAAAGCGTGTTGTACGAGACGATCCGGCGTTCTTCTTAGTATATGCCCGAGCAGTCGGAGTCGACTTAACATTGCTGCTTGAGATGGCGTTAGGAGATGCTGGCACCTCCCTCGTGTCAAGCGTTTATGTACTGCGTCGATTTTCGTTTATGTACTGCGTCGAAAAACACCCATAAACATGAGAACTAAGAGCATTGCGAGAAAGAGGAGAATCTGGCAAACATTTCCATAGCAATAGGTTCGATATTCAATTTGATTTAAGGACCTTAAAACTTGTCCCGGTTTTGTCCCGGTTTTCGGAGTAAAACCGGGACGAGATTTAAGGTTCTTAAATCACATTAAAAACCGGTCTCATTGATGCTCAAATGTTTGCCAGATTCTCCTCTTTCTCACAATTGCCTCTGCTCTCAGTTTAATGCTAGTTTTGATCAACTAGGTTCGTTTGAATGAACCTTGTCACGGCTAAATACTTACCCCCGCTCTAACTCTATTTATTTACATTAAATTTCTAAAATGGGTACATCCAGAATAGACTACCTTTACCATCTTTCATTTCCTTCAGTTTCTATCCTTTTCTCCTCCCCGTTCTGTAATAAAATACATTTTTTATTAATATTGTGTGCGCGTCCATTCTCGTGTGCGCTGTGTAGCTGCGTACAAACACCGTATCGCACGGCAAGCCGATTTTTGAAGGGATCGCGGCATTCTAGGAGGGTAAAACTCGGGTTTTCTACTCCCTACGAATCACATGAATCCTAACATTGTTCCACAACACAAAATAGTTCTGATTTCCACATTAGAACAATCAAACACAGATTAACTAATCCTTCATAGGTTTATGAAAACATTCGACAGGAAACATTAATTATCGCAATAGTAGTAGTTCTGTTGTTAGTAATTGTTCATTTGTTTTGTATTGAAAAATGTTTTATCTTTAGTCATAACTTACCGTCTTACTGACAAATTTTCCTCATGGGGTTGTTTTGGAGTTCAGAAATTACACTACCTTTTTTGTTGCCATTTTCGGATTTTTCTCTATTCAGTGCTTTTTTTATAATCTTGTTTATCAAAATCAGGAAGTCAAGATCATGTCTGTCCAACTATTCGGAAAACAGCCGGTTTCGATTTCCCATAAGGGGGTGCCTAAAAATTACCGAGCTAAGGGGGGTGCATATTCAGAATCGCCAAGCCGGGACGTGTGCCCAGCCCTGGTTGACCCATGATCTTACCATCGAATGAAATTCATCCTTCTTCCAGGAGATTTGTGGGGAAGGACAGGTGAGCCGATGTATGTGTTAAAGCCATCCTTCACGTTGAAGCCATCATATATTTAATCAACTTCCCCTCAGTTGTACTGGATCAATTGTCGATCATTTACTTATACATATAATGGCTGACATCAAATTGTGTCAGATGACTGACGGAGTGCCGGCATTTTTTGACGGATTTTGGGGAATTCGGAATCATATATATTCACAATAAGGCGTTTTTGAACCACCAAATTCTCCCTACATGCTTAGATGGGTCCAGCCAATCATTCAAACCCATAAAACGATGAGACGTTTTCAGCGCGTACGATGCCTCTAAATTGCCATTTCGTGCACACGTACACAGCTTCGCCCAAAAAGATCACGGTCTCATGCTGAGCAGTCAAAAATCATCGACACTCAGGGGAAGAAATAAATGCAAATTTATCTAATAAAGCAGTTGAACAATGAAAGCAGTCACTTCAATCAATGTTTTTACTAGCTGAGTACATAAATATTCGAGCAAGTCAGTCCGAAGTTGTTCATTGATTGAAATTCAATTTCAAGCCAGCTGATGTTCTTTATATTAGAGGACATCGATGCCGATGATGTCGAGTGGGCTCGTCCACCGTCAAAAGACAAGAAAATTCAGGCTAGAAATTTGGCCCGGAACGGTGGATTTTTCGCATTTTTTCTTATAGGTCCTACTTCTAAACTCAGAAAAGGGTTTGGAGAGGAAAAGAAGACAAGCACATTTTATCGCGACCACAGCCTTTGACGCTCTTTTGCGGAACGAGTGGAGCGAGAAAGTGAGAGGGAGAAGTAGGCGACGCACACGCGGGCAGAAGCACTCTAGAAACGGAATTTGACCACTTTGGAATAGAAACTGTGTTCGATTCATAATGGCGAGCTATAACTTGCCTTCGCAACCTTCGCGCACTACCGTCAACGAAGAGTGTTGCCTAGACTCTAGCGTACACTGAAGGCGGCATGACGAGAACTCACCAGTACCCGTAATCATGAACGATTACCCAGGAGGTGAGGGTAAATTTTACGCGAGAATTTCTTAGCTCTCTGCCTCTTCTTCGCATATCAAGTTGATCATGAATCGCGGGTTGATCGTTCATGAGTACGGTCTTTGGTAGGCGAGCGATTGGATGGAGGGATAAGGGTTAAGTCCAATTGGGCGAGGAGTTGGGAGCAAGTTCGGTTTCAGCGCGTTGAGGAGAGCTCGCAAGTGCAGTGAGTGATTTCGAGCCATTTATAAAATATCGAAAACTGCTCCTCTTCCACCAATCCCTTCACCTACAACTCCCCCCCCCGCACACAGGGTTCAGCACGGCGTTGCGATAATGTCCGAAAAGTTACTACCACCTCCTTGCCTTGCTCTCTCCAATTGTCTCGTCAGGCTCAGAAGGGGATCAGTTGCTAAAAAAATTTGCTGGTTTCCAAAATCCTATCGCAGCTAAATATTTAAATTAGTCTTCAACGTCAAACTCCCATCTCCGAAATGGAGTGTTTTTCTATCCTCTATCAAGAAATAAACCCACTTTGAGTTCATCTGGGTTTTCAATTTCTCGCGAATTTTGTAATCCGATTCAGACAGTGAAAAAAATTCAAATAGACCCAAGATCAGCTAATCTTCCAATATATGGTAGAAAAAACTGCTTCACCTTGAAAATGAGATCTGAAATTCAAAACTAGCGGAAGTATCAAGCTGAGATTAGATTTTAAGGGCAAACGTATTTTCAGCTTGAATTTCCGTGGCTGGACTTCTTTTCCGAGGTGAGCCCTGAGGGTGACTTTGAATGCGCTCGGAACCGCTTTTTGCGCACTCTAACATGCTCCAAGCAATGCTATATAGGTTATCTACAAAAGCCAGCAGGGCCCATTAAAGCAGTAATTCTCGAAACACTTTTATATTTTCAGCATTCCAGAAGCTAATGTTCAATACCGCTTCTTATGCCAAAAACGCAACAACACAATCGATTGAAACAGGCTTAGCATGTTTTCTCAGCATTTTCTACCTGATACAGCTTGTTGGTAAAGAAATTCGTTCATATTGAGCCTTTTAGTTGATTTGGTCACCATTAATCACGCTTTCCTGGGGAAATTTTTCTACAACGCCTGATACGACCCCTTATCGGGAGAACGTACCCCCCCCCCTTCAGTGCCTACATACGGGCCTCCAACAACCCCGTCTTTGCAATAGTCGCAACTGGTGCTGAGCCTTGCCCCCACTACCCCCACACGCACAGTCTGACTTCACGACACTCTGCGACAAATCAAAGATTCAGGTGGAGCGTACCCTCTATAAAACGCCGTAATTCACATCATTCGAGGCGCGAGTGGCGCGCGCGACGCCTCAGCCTCCATCTGCCCTCAACTCTCCCACAGTCTCTAACCTCCGCTCCGCACCAGCACGCGTAGGAACCATGTGAATTTCGTCGTTTTATAGCCTGTACGTAAGCTGTTTTTTTGAAAAATTCAAAAATGCGACCTTCCCTCCTATAATCTCTGCATCAAGCCGTGGCACATTCTACACTCGCACTACATTTTCTGAACGGAACGAAATGCTCTGGACTGCTTCATAAATTTCGTGTTAACCAGACACTTATGCGACACGACAAAGACACACGCACAAACAAAGGGCGTAGATGACTTTTTAATGGGTTAGATCTACGTAGATGGTTGGCTCATTCCCTGAATACTTTTTTTTCAGAACGCAGCGGGAAAGAGGCTAGCTGTAGTGGTGTCTTGATTTCACAGAAGCATATTTTAACAGCACGCCATTGTGTGATAGATTCGATTAAAAATACCGGTTCACTTTGCAGGAGGACATCGTGAGTATTTTTGCAACTTCACCAAAAAATGTGCAGATGCAGTAGCAAAAAACTGTATGCAACAATACATTTAATCACTTTTAATCTGCTATGCTCATCCCTGAACCGCTTGAATGTCTTACAGCCCGGGGAGCTCTTGCGAATGCCGCTCCAAAGTTATCACAGAAAATGGTTGAAAATCTTCTGATCCTCTAACCATACGACCGTGAGTTTGGAACAGTAAACGAAGGGCTTTCATTCCCAACGGAAAAAAGCAAAAAAAAAGGAAATAAAAATAAAAAAGAAAAAAAGGAAATAAAAATAAATAAGCAGAAATGAGCAACGTGGTTCTCGATAACCGCGTTGTACCTATATGCTGTCATCTTGCTCAAGTAATCGCCCAAATGCTTTTCCGTTAGTTTCCGCAGCAGCAACAAACATGGATTTAAAACGCCATCCGCGAATTTCCATGAAATTTTTATATATTATGGAACATCATAATTCCCGAGATTTTGGTTTTTTTTATAATTTGCCGTATGGTCATGAATGCTTAATATAACAGAGTACCTCCTTATTTTAGACGTGACTTTTGGCTGCCTTATGGGCACAGTCCATGCTCAGAGTCGAAATGTGGGATTTCCACATCATTGTGAAGTTGACCCATCTCTCATCGCACCTGCCAAGTCCAAGCTCTCAATTCCTCCTAGTAAGCGAGACACAGGAAGAAGCCACCCCGGGGCGCCCACATCAGAAAGCCATTTTGGCGCGCCTCTTTTACAATCTTTCGAGCTCAACAGTGGCGAGATGAGCGGTGGTTTCCCATTATCAACTCCATTCTTTGCTTCATTCTCAGCCTCTATCTTTATTCAGGTATACGACTGTTAGATAGTCTCTGACGGTATACCTGTTTCATCCCGTTATGCGGGTGAAAGGATGATTGCTTTGGTGAAGATTTGCGGAGCAGTTGAGTGAGAGCAGCGCTGGGGCTTCAGTGGTGCAGTGCGATAAGGCGCTCCCCCGGAAAGGGAATATGCTGGTTCAATCTTGCCTGGAGCCAAGCGTTTTGCGATCAACTCAGCACCTTGTGTAAACATTTAAAAGCAGCGTTTACGATGATTTTTAAATGGGAGTGTGCATCTCGTCATAGAAAGTGTGCAAGACATCAGTAGGAGTGTGCAGGACGTCATAGTAAAGGTGCAGGACTCAAATGGGAGTGCCGGTGGGAGTGTGCAGCAGGGGTGTGCGTTAATGAAGATTTTCTTTTCGTTAACCATTAATCGTTAATTTTTGAAAAAAAAAACCGCGTTAATCCGTTAATGCGTTAACACGTTAATTTTGCATTTCGTTAAGATTTTTGAAAACATTACCTGACCACCACGAAAATCGATAAATAGTCAGACGTCCCAAAAAAACATGAAACACGTTCCATATCAAACACCGCAGTCCGTACACTCCAAACTTGGAAATCATCCTCATGGATTATTAATACTATCAGCCAGAACAATAAACGAATACTCTTCAAGAATAGGAATCCTGAAATGCAAAAAAGCATAGATGGACGGAACATTAACGAAATAAAAATTAGCGTGATTTCGAGACTTTTTCGTTAGCCGTTCATCGTTAATTTTTGAAAAAAAAAACCGTGTTAACCCGTTAATGTGTTAACACGTTAACGTTATTAACGCACAGCCCTGGTGTGCAGGACATCAGTGGGAGTGTGCGGAAATCACGGAATGTGTGCAGGACCGCAATGATAGTATGCAGGATGTCTGTCACCAAGATTGAAGAATTTCAGAAAACGAGATTTTGCCAACTTTTCATGCCAAATCTCAACTTTTATGTAGCGGAAAAATAGGAAAAAATGTATCTTGAGAAGCGTGCGACGCGTTTTTAGGAGGTCGCAGTTCTCCAGAGACATTTCGTCGCCAATTTGGGGAAACATGCAGCAGCTCCCCTTCCACACCTTCTCTGGTCGTCACACATTACAACCTCTCAGTCATTTCGATTCACTAACTCCCCTTGAAGGCAAGGTCCGGTCAAATTTTGACACTACCGAAATTTGGGTAAATAGATTGGGCTGGCCTAGCTGAACATCGTCTGAACGTTTCGCGAACTCTGAGTCCTTAGTTCTGGAGAAAACAGCCTCAAAGTCAGGGATTACGGTATTCACAGCATGATAATCATGGCTGGAATGACCGATAATTACACAGCACTTCTGAAGAATGCGTGGACAACCGCTTAAATATTAACGATGGCCACGCTTTTCTGACTTTTCTGGATCATCGGCTAACGGAAGTGGCTGGAATAACTTGAAGAAGACCGGTTTCCACGCAGTTTCCGCATGTTCCTTGGGACTCTCTGTAGCAAGAGCACCGATTTAGCGGGAAATCTCAAAATCGAAATCCTGCCCGGACCCTGCCTTTAACCAGTATTATATATGTTGAAAGTCTGCGCTTATCAAAATCTGCTTCACAAGAACACTCTCATCCAAGTATAGTTCATCTGCGCAATCGCGGTCAGTCCACATTATCACAAAAAAATCAACAATGAAAATGAGGAAATTATTTTCAAAACAACCACTTCGCTTCTACGATTGTGATACTCAGACTTTGCAAACTGAACGCGATTGCGCAACTAGATCATACATATTTTATTAACCGAGAACATGGGCATGGTGTTGGTCATCTAGGGAAATAGCACCTAAAATGCGAGTGCGTTTTTCCTTATCATGACAGAGACGGTAAAGCGAGAGTAATCGCTTACGAATTTAACAAATCGAAAGAAGTAGCA
Organism: Aplectana chamaeleonis; assembly: GCA_029168955.1. Classification (NCBI taxonomy): domain Eukaryota; kingdom Metazoa; phylum Nematoda; class Chromadorea; order Rhabditida; family Cosmocercidae; genus Aplectana; species Aplectana chamaeleonis. Next base: position 43,348 of record JAPDOI010000897.1, read on the forward strand.
GTGGGTTGCGACAAAAAGGAAGGAGACACGGAAGGTGCCGGTAGCAACCCACAATGGCTTCTTATGTTTTGTTTTTTGATCCCACATTTTCCTACCCCCACCCATTGCTGTAAATGTCCGGCAGATTGCTCTGCTCAGGAGAGTCCATGAGGACAGCAACCTTCAGGTAGACGAAAGTCAGTCAACACCGTTATGACGAACGAATCTGCATCAGGAAGTCGGCGTACGTAAATGTTTTCTTGAACGAAAACTTCGCTAGGTCTCGCTAGTTATTTTTTAACATGGACTAGTTGTTCGGTTGGATGGACATGACCATGGTGGTTGTCACCGGTGAAAAATTGGGTCAATCGAGAATAGAAGAACATTTTATGCAAAGCAGGATTATTTAGGGTCCTTAAAAAGGAACGGAGCAGTGGAGAGTAGAGAATTGCAAAGGACGGGTTTATAAAATATGTTATTATCACAACAAGCACTTCCTGTGATTCTTAAGAGGCGGGGTGATACTTAAGAATTTCGTGTACTTCTGGTGCGTTTTTCTCAATTTCTACGTCATTTTAGTTCTACCTGGGGCCACTTGATCAATATAGCGAATGATCTCAGAATTGAAGATTATCGTGAACACTGCCTTTAATTCAATGAAAGATACAAAATGGATGACCAACGAATGAATAATCGAATAAAAATAAACATTAACGGGTACAGGCGGAGGACGGAGTACGGGGTGGCGCCGGCGCCAGCCGGCTGGCAACAGTGCCCGCTCTCGGCCGAGTCGCCCCGACAGCGAGATCGATGGCTCGCTCGCTCGTTGATTGGCGATCGGCGGAGATCACGCACGCGAGATCAGGGCCTGTGCGTGAAAGGCAATCGTTTACAAACAAAAAGGGTGAAGATTTTCTATATTAAAGCATGCAGCCCCTAAGTATTTTAGGGTTGAAGTCTTTTGCCGGAGAAGGACCCAATCTTCGAATTTTGAAGGCGTTGGAACCCGGGTGGGCGAAATTCTGACATGAATGCGAAGTTTTCCCCGATTTTTTTCAGGGGGTTGGAACCCCATGTTGGCGAGATTCTGACATAAGTGCGAAGTTTTCACGATTTTTTTCAATAGGCTGGAACTCCGGGTTGGCGAAATTCTGACATGAATGCGAAGTTTTCCCGATTTTTTCAAGGGGTGGAACCCCGGGTTGGCGAGGTTCTGGCATGAATGCGAAGTTTTCCCCGATTTTCAGGGGTTGGAACCCCGGGTGGGCGAGATTCTGACACGAGCGCGAAGTTTTCCCTGATTTTCAGGGGTTGGAACCCCGGGTGGGCGAAATTCTGACATGAATGCGAAGTTTTCCCCGTTTTTTTCAGGGGTTTGATCCCGGGTGGGCGAAATTCTGACATGAATGCGAAGTTTTCCCCGTTTTTTTTCAGGGGGTTGGAACCCCGGGTGGGCGAAATTCTGACATGAGTGCGAAGTTTTCCCTGATTTTTCAGAGAGTTGGAACCCCGGGTGGGCGAAATTCTGACATGAATGCGAAGGTTTCCCCGTTTTTCAGGGGTTGGATCCCCGGGTGGGCGAAATTCTGGCATGAATGCGAAGTTTTCCCCGATTTTTCAGGGGTTGGAACCCCGGGTGGGCGAAATTCTGACATGAGTGCGAAGTTTTCCCTGATTTTTCAGAGAGTTGGAACCCCGGGTGGGCGAGATTCTGACATGAATGCGAAGTTTTCCCCGATTTTCTCAGGGCGTTGGAACCCCGGGTGGGCGAAATTCTGACGTGAGTGCAAAGTTTTCCCTGATTTGTCAGGGAACTAGGAAATCTTCACCCTTTTTGTTTGTAAACGATTGCCTTTCACGCACAGGCCCTGATCTCGCGTGCGTGATCTCCGCCGATCGCCAATCAACGAGCGAGCGAGCCATCGATCTCGCTGTCGGGGCGACTCGGCCGAGAGCGGGCACTGTTGCCAGCCGGCTGGCGCCGGCGCCACCCCGTTCTCCGTCCTCCCCCAGCTCCCAATAACGAATGAAGGAAAGAAATAGGAAGAATACACAAGAGGAATTTCAAGAAAACTAGAGAAAAAGCGGAGGGAAATGGATAAAAATCAGTGCAGTGGCCAGAAATCCTGCGGAAAAAGAATGTCAGGCACCATAAGAACGTGTCACTCAACTTCACCAATCAATTGCGCGTTGCCATCGATCATGCCTGAGCTGCAAGGGGGCTCGTTAGTTGTGAGGCCTTTAAACGGGCCTGACTACTATGCGCGGGTCACCCACCCAGCAGCGCGTCAGCGGTTAGTTAGTCGCTCACCGATTCGCCTCCTCCTGCGGAATCGGTCGTAAGCTGTTCTTGTACAGATAGCCTGCTGGTACGCTGTCCAACGTCTCTTACACTGCCTGTAAGCTGTGAAAAAACTCTGAGCACCTGTTCGCCTGCGACCGTTGGCAGTGGCTACTAATATTAAGGGTGCGCAACGAGCAAGATACACGAGACACGTCCCACGTTAACCGCTATGCGCACAACACAATTTTTTGCTAAGCAATCGCTCAACTTTTTTTTACGTTCGAACCTAATCGGCTCAAATCTTGTCAGCAGGTGCCTCCTGGAACCTCTCACTTATATTCACAAGGAAATATCTAGAAAATTAGTTTCATAGGTTTTATTAACTATTTTAGAGAACTCTAAGTGATCACAAGGTCTGGGCAAAACCGAACCTCTCCTCTCCAGCCGCTAACCTCTCCAGCCGCTTAGCGACTGGAACGATTTGTATCACACCTTAAAGACACAGTCCAACCCCAAAAACGTTTTTCTTTCATCCTGTCTCTCTCAACAACGGTCTGTCGCTGATCACAATGATATCTCTGGAACCGTCGAAGACCCACTTGGAAGGGAGTCACGGCCCCTCAAAAATTGAGCTGCGGAAGAATGGTGCACGAGTTGACCGAGGCTCGTAACTTCCATGATTTGCAACCGATGTATGTGAGCCGACCTGAATAAAGGGAGAGGCTGGCAATGAAGGGAAGAGCGTGGCTATTTATCGGAAACCATCGCTCATCTTGCCACTGTTGAGCTCGGAAGATCATGAAGGGGGCGTGCCAACGCGAAAGCTTCCTGATGTGGGCGCCCCAGGGTGGCTTCCTCCTAAACCTCACTCATTCGGAGAAGTTGAGAGCTCGCGTTTGGAAGCTTCTATGAAAGGTGGGTTTACTTCACAATTAAGCGGAAATATCAAATTTTGATCTTGAAATTGGACTGTGCCTTTAAAGGTAGTGTTCACGATGAAAAAGTTGCCCGTTTCCGACAAAAACTTAAGCTTCTGGTCTCTTTGAGAAGAGTAAGAACGGAAGTACGAGGAGAAACGGCCAGGAGGTCGGCGACAATTTAATAGACTAGCCAACCCATTGCATCCCACCCACCTTATATCAAAATTGTCACACGTTCACTTCACCAGAGGGACGGACACCGAATTTTTGAACATTCTCTGTCGTGAAAAGTTATAATATCCCAGCATGTGTATTGGCCCATTCTATTTTTGAAAAGTTCTGGTGAGATTAACAGAAAACAAAGTCACTTACCAAAGAATTTTGAAGAGGGGCAAATTATTTCCCACGTCAGGTTTGACGCTTTGTCCGCAGTCTCCCAAAAAACGCCAACAGGCATAATTGAATTTTCTAGAAATTGGTTTGAACTGTTTTTCTATATCATTTGAGTGTTCTGTGTTGACTTCTCCCAAATAACCTCTACTTGATGGACTAACCTACTCAAAAACATCAAAAACTAGAATTCGTTTTTTATCGTGAACACTGCCTTTAAACTTCAATATTTAGAACTTTTCTGTGGGCAGTGTGTCGCTGGGAGCGAAAACAGTTATAAGACAGAGAAATACTTTCTGGAATGCTCTATTACAGTTAGCTACAGGGTACACAACCCGAAGAGAAAAGACGCCCTTTCAGAAAAAGGAACGGGGGAGTAAATTCTCTAACCTAACGTTGCTCCACGGATCCTGTACTCAAAACCCGTAAAAAGACCTGTAAAATGCACTACCTGGTTAGTATTCTTAAAGACTCCTCTTTTCTTAGTATTCTTAAAGACTATTCTTGAAGGTTAGTATTCTTAAAGACTATTCTTAAAGAAGAAAAAATTAGAGGAGAAGAAGCATTCAGGAAAGCTTGAACCAATAAGCCCAACTTATTGTGTACTCGTTCGTTAGGAAATTTGGAAATATCAGCGCGAGGAAGTGTCAGAGATCATCTTATTTCATGCCAACGCGCAGATCGATAATCCTACCAACGTACTATGCTGGCGTTCATTCATTCATTCATTCATTCATTTATTTGTCAATCATGAATGTTGAACAGAAACATGAAAGTAATTAATATACATCCAGATTGCCTATAAAAGAGGCCTAAAGCAAACTAAACTTCTCGCCCGCGAAAACAGTGCCTCTATTTGAAAGATCTGACGTTTCGATTACAAGCTCCTCGAAAATCAGTAGCCATTCACTTAGAGAAAAAATTGTCTTGAGTAAGATCCGTAGCAGCCAACAGTTTGTGGGGCTCCAAAAGGGATGGCTAATTGAGAAAATAAATAGAAGCGAATAGAGCAATCGAGAATTATTTTTCAGTAGCTCTTCAAGAAGCATGAATGAGAGCTTTCGTTGGCACCCACTTCCGCCTAAGGAGAGGGTTTGACCAAATTTTGACCATTTAGCAGCTGTCTGTAGGATGACCCTACCGAGACCCAGCGCAACTTGAAGGAGACCATTTACGAGCGGATGCGGGGGCACCTCTTTGATCTAAATACGAACTCATGGCACCGACTCGTTGATGCCAACAGTATAAGCTATCACACTGGTCAAAAAATGGTCATGGCGGATTGACGTGACACGAGAACATGAACGCTAACCTCATTAATCGCACAGAAGCAACTTTGTGTGCAGGAGCTGCTGGTTGCAGAAGCATATTCTGCCAACGTATGCTGGCGTACTAACGCTTATTATCAACAGAATTTGGACTGCCACCCTCCTTACCGTTGTTGGGTATGATTCTTGTCACGGCCAGCAGCGAGGAGGCCATCCTCGCCGCGGTCCGCAACAAGGGCATCATCTTCGCCACGGCTCGCGGTGGGCCATGGGGATGATCCGATAAGCGTTCAAGATTAACGTCCGAAAAGCTATTGCTCCCTCAGCGAGACTAGCCGCCTTATACACCCGCCGCCGTCGTACAAGAGGATGCTGGAATACTTGTTCGTATTATACAAGTCAATGGAGGAGTGTGGCAGCAGACACTTGGAGAGAGGGGCTGGCAATAGCACGCATGTCACGATAAACAAAGCGTTAGTACGCCAGGACAAGCAGCAGGAGCTGCTGGTCGTTGCCAGCATATCCTGCTGTTACCAGCAGATACAGCACAGGTGCTGCCAATCCCTCTATGCCGCCGTACTAACGGTATTGTGCCGACGTACTAGCCCCAACTGTCCGAGATGGCTGATGTGCAGATCTACGTGATGAACGAGCAACAGGTTGATATCTGCCAAATCATAAGACGTGGGCAGGCCCCCGCCGGAGATTGGCCAGTTGGCTGGCAATGGCTGATCGTGGGCCCATCAACCTGTTGTCGACGCCCGAGTTCGCTAGAGATGTACCACAGGATTGTGCTCAATTGCATTTGTAAAGCGTATAGATTCAAGAGCGTAGAACTGTTCAATAATACCTTTTTCCCGATCCTGTCAGCATTTATGGTTAATTATTTGTATTTTTCATGATCCACAAGGTACTACTTTCGGTCATTCAATCTTTGATTTCGGCCATCGGGAATGAAGTCACGGCCTATCTTGGATCTACCGACACTGCATCTAAAGCATACAGCACTCTACAGCGTGTAAGTGAATTTGATCTGCAAGATATCGGGATGTTCGGACAGAAATGTTACTTTTCCCTCTAAAACTGCACCTGTTAGCAAAATCTACATTCGATTCCATTATATACTCTTGTTTTGAGTTTGAACACTTCTGGGCCCGTTCTCATGTTTGAATTACCCGCCGAGTAGGGGTGAATCTTACTCGCAATCTCCGCCTTTGATGTGCCCAACACCTCCATCTCGCTCAGGGGTGTGCGACAAACAATTCCCAAATCCCTCAAATTGCTACGAAAATGACCGGAAACGGCAAAATCTGTTTTGGGCTACAATGAAGACACATTGTCGGGGGGTCCTCCATCCAACATCTAGCGGCAGGCTACTGCGCAAAGTGTGAAGCAACTCAACTTTGGTCCGACTCCCCCCCCCGAATGGGACGATTCGCTCACCCCCCCCCCATTGTGAGAAAATCTGCCTTTATGGCCCAAAATTTCTTGAACGCAGCTTGAAACCGAACAGCGCTACAATAGGAGAACGCAGCGTCTCTTAAAGGCAGTGTTCACGATGAAAATCGTTTTTGTGTTTTTTCGCTTATCTTGAAAACAGTCCCATGCTGATTCCAATGATGTCCCTGGAATAGTACAAGATCCCCTGGCAACGGAGTTATGGTCCTTCAAAGATTGAGCAAAGGAAACATGGTGGACGAGTTGTCCGAGGCTTGTAACTTCCGTATTTTGCAGCCGATCTATGCGAGCTGATCTGAGTAAAGAGAGAAGCTGAGAATGAAGGGAAGAACGGGGCTAATGATTGGAAATCATCGCTCATCTCACGATCTTGAGCATTCATTTGTTTACGTAGGTGGGAGTGTGATGCGCTTTTGAGGTTTGCCTTGCGCTCGAAATGGCAACTTCAGGCTCTTTTGGAGCTTTTCCTGGCTCGTTTTCATGCGTTCTTTCGACGTGAACGTTACATTGTGCCCCTCCACTACCGATTCCTAGTGGAAACTGAAACATTTTTTTATCGTGAACACTGCCTTTAATGTCCTGAGGGCACATAGGTGCTGTTTCGGGCCCGGAAATCACCTTTAGAATATCCATCCTATCTTTTCGCATCCCAAATTTACCCACAATTTCATCAATGCAGCTTGAAGTCGAAGAGCGCTGCAGTAGGAGTGACTCCTGAAAAACTGTCAAAGTCCAGGATTGTAATGAAAAATTCCCAAGTATTTGTCGAAATTTTCATCAGGTATTTTCGGGACAGGGGATACACACCGGGGGAGGAGTTGCCTCGTTTTGCAGTTTGAAACGTCACGCTACTCAACGCAAGCGAGGTGGCCCCGAGTGGAATAAGAGCCGAGCCCCTGTCTCAGGATTTTCACATTGCTACAGCCTGCGGGTTCATGATTCAAAGGTGAGAAGAATGTGAATTCTTGTTGCTGGCCTTCCATTATCGCTGGTGATTTTAACATACCTGACATCAAATGATATGAACCATCCGCGTTCGCAAATGTTAGTTCCGTCTCAAGAAGATTTTTAGCTGTGTGTTCTAGTCATAGCCTCGAGCAGCTGTGTGTTCTAGTTATAGCCTCGAGTAGCAGCAGTAGCATATTCCCCTTCCAGGGGAGCGCCTTATCGCACTGCACCACAAATAAGAAGAGTCTGAACATCGCATCAAGTTTTTACGGTATTTTTCTCTCATTCATTACTTTGTGAAAATTTGTGTTTGAAATGCTAAAAAAATAGAAATTAACAGGAGGATCGCCTAAATGGGAACGGAAATATCAACACACTGAAGCATTCACCGAGTTTAACCCTAGGATCAACTTAGGCAGTTTCATTCCTATACGAACATCCGATTGCAATATCTTTCAAGTGGATTGTGTTCGAACTTGTAGCTGTTCCTAATTAAGCCTTCTGTTCAAAGCTTGGATCTATGCAAGAAAGACCACACTGATATAGCTATAATCGAGTTGGCAGAGGATATTCCGAAACATGAAGCTTCACCGATTTGTTTACCTTCATTTGGGGCGTCACTAGAAGACGACTATCTGACCGCTGCTGGTTACGGAAGAGGTGGTAAGAGAAATTACTGTTTTTTCTGCGTTGTGGAGCATACTGAGCGGCTGCTGAAAACATTACAGAAAACTTTGCATACTATGGAAGAAAATCCATTTTTGATGTCTTCCGTGTTATCAGCGTTCAGCCTTTCTCTGCTTCACTAGGGAATGACAACTGGTCCTTCCTGGTAGGGTGGTGGCCATCGTGTATTCCAACCCCTCAAGAGGCCGGGGAAACGGAGTAGGAGTGTGGGAGGAGCGAGGTTCCTGATTGGACGCAACACGAGGCTAGCGACAGTCCACTGGCTGCGTCTCTCCCGCTCCTCCCGCCTCTTCATTGGTTGGAATACACGATGGCCACCCTCCGGACTGGTCGAAAACCCCATTTCAACTGGACACAGAACTGTGATTCAGGTTCTCAGTTTAAGTTACAGGACCTCAGGACACCTCTACAACACCTAAACGATTGAGGGAAATCAAGTTGCTGGTAACGAGTCAGGATTCGGAGAACAAACGGATTGAAGCGGCTAATGATAACACTGCTCTATGTAGGGTATGTGTGAGACCAAGTACTTCACATTTGAAAATATACTTTAGCAGAGAAAACTGAAGGCGAAAAACAAAAACCAAGTGAAACACTTTATTCGAGCTCTCCAAGAAACTTTTGTCATGAAAAAATCTGATCCTTGGATTCGGTTTCCGCTAAGTTGGCCGCTTTTGAACGTGTGTCCAGAAATGAAGTTTCGTTAACTGAAAAGACTTATTGTTGTAGGGCGACAGTGGCGGTCCTCTTTTCCAGTGGAATAATGAGAAGGCAACTGTTGTTGGAATCGCCAAAGGCGCCACCGGTGATTGTGATCCTGCGGCTAACGGTAATCATTCAAGGTTGTGCCGAAAAATTGTGTGCACGAACCACATATTGATTGCTAACTGGTAGACTCGATACGTGATCGCGCCCCTCCTCTTTTCCTGATTCATGAACTGAATATTAACTAAATAGTCGGACGAATTCACGAATTTACACGAATTTGTTTTCGATTTTTACTTGACTTATAGTGTAGTCAACCAAAAGCTGTTCATCTACTTATCAATGAGAAGCGGCTTGTCGGAGATCAATGCACATGAAACTCTCTACAGCACAACCGCTACCGGTCAACCTATGTTGACCGTGTTGTCTGAGAATTTATGCAGCTTGATTTCCTGCCGACCGTTTCTCATTGATGAGTAGTCGGGAAAATTTGGTAGACTGCACTGTACTCGACTTACTCGGCTAGATTGCGGCTGACTCGACCATTCCGCATCTTTAGCGAGGTGTGCCGTCCTAATAGTCGGCCGCGTCCATTCGTCAAGGCCTTCGGTTACCATTTGAATACGACCCAGTTATATGTCTCTATTCCACTCCATACGAGATGAAACATCGCGCCTTAACTGTCCTTTGATGCCGAGTAACTTTAAATTTTCTTCCACCACAGCCGTCCAAAACTTTCGCCTACGCCCAGGTTACCTTTCCAGACACGATTCGGAAGCTTTCCTAGAGCGTGTGGTAAAGGATAATCTGGCGCTCTTCCTAGCGTATGCTGAAACTGCCAAAGTCGATCTAGCTTTACGTTTAAAAAGCAGTTGGGATGTGTTGGCACCTTCCGCGCGTCAAGCGTCGATGTACTGCGTCGATTTGCTTGTAAAGCTCCTCGTTATGGCACACTTGCAGCCAGAAATACTTGAGAAATCGTCTTAACTGCTTCCTCTTCATGATATCCAACCCTTCCGTTCGCGGCTTTGGTGCAGCCCACGATTCCGATCCGTACATCATGATAGGGCGATTACTGGAGAGGTAGAAGCGCACCTTGCCTTCCTTTGTGGTGGACGTTTGATTAGAGGATGGAATGCATATGCACCTCTCGAACAGCGTTTTCAAAAATATCTGAACTCTCTCTTTCCCCACATTCTTACCCTTCTGATGTTATTATGGTTCAAAGAAGAAAAACTTTTCCTGTCTTCCACCTTTTCCTAGCCTAATACTCTGGGCTATACTGCCTATCACGTGCCAGGGTCACCTTTTGGGGGCGAAGAGCCTTCTTTTGTGTTTTCTGCCTCTTCTTCTCATTTTGTTCCTAATGCTTCTAAGGACGGCTCTCTTGAGTATGTTTCGGTTCATCTTCCCTCTCAAATACACTTTATCACTAGTCAATATTTACGATCCATCTTTCGACATAATGCACTTCATCCTTCAACCCCATACCACTCCTAAAGCTGTTGCATGACTGCTCACTCTCCACATCCGCTGTCTTTGTCGGTTATCTCATTGCTCACATGTTCCGTTCCCCGATTATGTCTGACGCCAGAGGGGGAGACGTCGAAGAATGAGCTAAGGAGTGTAATCTGTTCATCCTCAACGATGATCAGCCCTCTCGTCTCCATTCCAACGGCCGACCTTTCAGCCCACGTATCCCTGTCATCTCATCCAATCTTTCTAACGCTTGCACTTAGTCAACTTCCACAACTCTTTCCAGCTACCGCGTTCCCGTCTTTGTCCATAAAGTGTGTCCGAATGAGAATGGCCGACCATGCGACCGTCGTACGTGGCAGGCGGCTGTCGCGTGCGCCGCTCTCGGACGAGCATGCGAAAGACAGCGAAGCTTCCTTCGCAGCCACTCATTAAAAGAGGTGCCAGCAGTGGCTGTCAGTTAATTCTGCAGCCGAGGTGGGGGAGGGGGGGGGGGTGGTTTCAGCCGTTTGAATACTCGTCCGAGAGCTTCACATGCGACGGCCGCTTGCGACGCACGACGGCCGCATGGTCGGCCGGTCTCATTCGTACACACTTTATCAATCTCTCGAAACTTCTTGCATCCACAGGTATTCGTTGCCGATCTTACCTTAATCTTCGCCGGGCAGACTGGCGCCTGTTTAACGAGGTTGCACTTTGCCACGAGGAATGAGATTACCCGTGGAATGGAGATGTACACCGGAAAGATTTACTCATGATCGATGTCATTTGGAAGGCAATGAAAGCTGTTTTCCCTGGAGAAAAGATGAGAGCCTCCTCTACCGAAGCGACCGGGGAGAGAAAGCTTTCATCTTCATCCTTTGCAGAGGATAACAGATAGAGATGCAAAGAGAGCAGAAAGTCATATGGTGTGTGGAGTTTTCTGTTTTCTGCCCAATTTCAGTCGTTTTTTCTGTTCTCTCTTTTCTGTAAAATTGGGCGAAAACTCGGCAGAGAACAGAAAAATCGTGAACCGCGATTTACAGCAAGATTGCTCTACAGCAAGCAGACAAGAGGCCGGAATGCCCAAAGGTTAGCCGGTAGGTCAAGGGTGAATTTAGCCCGGGTTCTCTGCAGGTCTCCCACGCTAAATACATTTACCTCGCTGTATATGTAGTGGTTATCCATCAGGGCGCGTGTGGTGTAATGGCAGGAGCCGCTGATGTTCTCTGCACACGGTCGGATACGATCCTTGCCATAGGTCAACAAAACCTAAAATCTCTGCGAGGATCTCGAATTGGTACCAGATCCATTTGGGGAGATGAGCGCATTGACAGGAAAATCGGCTGGCCCGCAGTCTTCTAAATAGGCACGAAAAGCATTCAAGCCTATATGGATTCGACGCCTATTGCGCTGCGCATCCCAATAGTAGTTCAGGACGCCGATTCCTTATCTCTATTTTATAGTGATTATTCTTACCTAGAGGTTTACCGCTGGTGAATCTGTCAGGAAATTCGCCATATAGTTAAATGACGCGAAAACAGCGCTATTGTATGCTAACAAGGATGAGCCGTTAAAACTATTTAACGACCGCAATTCATACCCACACTGACAAGGCGCCGGAGTATGAATACCTTCAACACGTGGGCAGAGAATATTAATACTACAGTGCTACCGCTTTGGTGGAGCGGGGTAAAGTTGGGCCAAGTTGTGCCGTATAGACCTGAATGCATGTTGCAACTCGTTGCAGTGCAGGATGGTACATAATTCAAATAAGATGAAGCGCAATGAAATCTATGGTGATGCTATGAGACTGATGATAAAACTCCCACAGAGGTACGAACGACCCCATCACGGGGAGCAAGTGGGGCGTCAAGTCAGTTATTCCACTCTAACAGTCACGCGTTACTCGCGTGATTTTCGGGCACTGAGGAGTAGCATCGTGTTCAAATCAACAGTCATGCGACAATCAGTGTCAAAGAATGTAAACTAGGAAAGGGAAAACTCGCTGTTACTGTATCTACGTGATTTTTACACATACATGTTGAGCTTCTAATCGCGTAATCTAGCTGTTATTGTCTGGGGAAAGGAAAATTAGAATCGTCTCCGCGCTGACATTGGTCCCGGCACGATTAACCTTTCTCCCGGCACTATTATCATCGTGTCGCGTAGTGCAGAAGCCGTAGTTCGCAATCGCGGAGCGGAATTTGACTCCGAGAACGACATCAGAGGGCGGGCCTGGAAAGAAGTATTTATGACATGTGAAATCAGCGCCAGAAGTTCATGGGAAGCTTTTTCAGTGTGTTTCGAGAGATATCAACTGGTCCGATAGCCTGCAATTTTTTTGCCTTCTCCACTTGCCAGGAGATGAAGGCCTCAGTAGCTTTCATGAGCGTCGAACGGCTCAGTTCTCTTACAGTGACCCTATTCTGTACATTTCGCTTTTCGCTACACTCTCCCGTCGTATGTAGTTCCGTCAGTTTTGTTCTTGCCGAGGTCCTTTTAAAGGCAGGGTTCTCGATAAAATCGGTTGTTGTGCTATACGCATGGAATGGTAGATCTGGCCATCACAAAAGTGAAAAGAAGTAAAAAATTGGAGAAAAAACGCTCAGGAGCAAGTTATGGCTTGGTGTCCTCCCGCCCCCAATTATCGAGATTTGGGTAAAAGCCTGATTTGTCATGTTTTATTCTGCTTCTAAAGTAATTTCTGAACAATTCTGGACACTACTGATTACTTTAGCAGTATAATAATTGTCGTATAAGCAAGCATTAATGAAAATCGCGCTAATTAGGGGGCCGACCGACACCGGTAATTAGCCGTTATTCTTTGTTTTGAGCGTTTTCCCCGCGAATTTCTTGGATCTTTCACTTATTTTTACTTTCGTGAGAGCCAAATCTACCTTCTTATGAAGAGAGCTCAAAAGTTGTTTTTATCGCAAACCGTGCCTTTAATCTCCTCACCCGCCCTGACCACGTCGCTCCCGGTCGATCATCTAACACGAAGAACAAAAGCGCCACGGTAGGCTCCGACAGGCCACGGAATTCTAAATTTCTATATTCTTCATAAAGAGGGACGTGTGTATTGAAAACTTGGAAGGGGAAAGAATTGTGGAACCCCAAAAATTAAGGGGACTAAACCAGTTCAGCCGTTCAAATTTCCGACACTTGTGTATTACATAAAAAGTCCGTGAGGAAAACCAATGAGGCCACCGTTTGCAGACGCTTTCCAGAAATGAAAAGACTTCAATCAGGAGAGGCTCAGTTTCTCACCCGAGAAGCTTACTGAGGTCGTTCGAGGACATCTTGACAGGACGTCTGTAAATCCTATATCGGGAGAAAAGCCGCCTCTACTTTGGGAATTCGAGTCTCAACTCGACAGGCGGGCCAGATGTGCTCTTGCCTTCCTGCACTGTAGTAACTTAGTTTTGCTCATGTCCTTCGCCAGCAGAATCGATAGCAGCAGACCTGACGCTTGCTGGCTTTACGGTAGTGCCGAGCCAACACAGCGAATTCGTGCCGCTACTCCCCGCGATTTTGAAATTGACACTGAAAAATCGTATTCATTAGAGCTTACTTTTTAGCAGCGCTTTTCGGGAGAAAAATATTGGTGAATGTATGTGTGGTTTAGCCTTTAGTTCTCAGGATCACACAGAACTATTCATTTCAGTTGCTATAAATGCATTCGTGGATATAACTAGAAATGTGGATTGGATCTGCTCTGCAACAGGTATGTTACTGTCCTATAATGAAAAGAGCTAGCTGCTGAGTGATATCATCCCATTCGATTAGCGTACACAGGAAGCGTCTATATTCACATTATGCTTTTTAAAGGTACTGTTTACGATGAACTTCTTCCTTGAGCTTTCAATGAAAAACACTTGTGGTAGCCCTAAGAAGAAGAACTATGTTGAACAAACAGATCCAAATGCATTACAGAGACAAAAAACAGCTTTGAAGATTATCCCAGTGAGTGGGCCGGTTTCCGTGGTTCTAGTTGTTGGCATCGAGACCGACACGGCTCCATTACTGCCATGCTTTGACCTGAGAATATGAGCTGACGTTTTTATCGAATTAGGCTATGAATCAGAAACGTTTTCGCCTGAGGAAGATTTCCGGAAGTCTTCGACAAATAGTTCTCAAATATAATTTCTCTTTCGATGGGAAACCACTGATGATGGGGGAGAGGTCAAAGCGTGGCAATGATAGAGACGTGTCGGCGTTGACGACAACAACTGAACCCAAGTAGGTCGGCCTTGCCCACTGGGGTAATCTTCAACACCGTTTTTTGCCTCTGGGAAGGCTTTTGGATTCGTTTTCTCAGCACTGTTTTGCTTCTCAGGGCTGGGCTATCACCATTGTTTTCCACAGAAAACTCAAGTACGGAGTTGATCGCAAACAGTGTCTTCAAAAATGGTGAGAAAACTTCATGATCTAATCAGAAGGTAGTTGAGTTGAACGCAAAACTCAGATGTCAGGCAGGCATTAAATATTCAGAAACATCTAAATTTATCATCTTACTCACATGCCGCTAATCATCTTGGTGTCTGCTCATTTTTACTAGAGCTCTCCCTCGAAACGCACAAAGTTTCGAAGCGCTATATGGTTTTTTGAAATAAAACGTGTGGGGCCTCCGATTTTTCAAAGTGAAGCGTATCACTCCGTAAGCTACTGCTCATTTTTTAGTGAATACAAAAAACTGCTCCTATGGGATCATTTTGAAGCAAAGGGTATCTGTTCGGGAAGGCACCATAGCTGAAGGCTCTGAACCCTCTCATCAGCTTCCATTCCCTTCGCCCACTTTAGGGTTTTCGGTCTCAATAGGGACGGAACGCGTCATGGATTTCGATCAGACTGTCTTTATATGTAGTCAGTCTAGCTTTATAGTGCGGTCTGCTTCTGGGCAATGGCTGCGAACATAGAGGAAAAACAGGCCCGAGACGACTGGTCCACGAATTTATCACCGTCCGATTCCTCAGTCTTTCAGGGGCCAATTCTCTGTAATGGGTCCTGAGCGATTGTGGAGACACCGTTGTTATCATTCCGGAATTTTCTCTAAAACAACCAAAATTTGAAAATGGTTCTGAAGCCGGGTGTATAAAATAAAACTCTATTGTCACGGAATTTCAGGCATCTGCCCAATCGTTGCTGAAAGCCATGGAGAGAGCCATGAAGAAGAAAAATAAGCAGAATACTCAACTATTCTAAGCGCAATGACAGGATCGTCTATTTTGTTCTATTTTTTATGGGGTATAGTGTTTACCGGAAATGAATGTTCAATAGCCAGTTGTTGCGTTTTAAGAAAGTCTATGTATCTCGAATCCGAACGGAAGTTGAGAAATTCGACCTTATATGTCTCCGAAACATAATGGGAGCTGTATAATTTCATACAAAATACTAGAGCTCCCATATACAAATGGAGCTCTAGTACTAAATAACCTTTTAGAGAGGAAGAGTTGATCGCTAGGAGTCGCTATGCTGACACAATATCCCTCGATCAAACGAAGTTCATCAGTTCATCTTTGTTTCAGATGATTAGTCGGGAAGGAAAGCTTAGCCGATGTGTGCAGAAAAGCCATTCCTCACGTTATCGTATGATATTATGTATTCCATCAACTTCCCCTCATTTGTGCGTTATCAATTGTTGATCAGTCACTTATACTATGGATGACAGCAAATTGTGCCAGACGGCTGTCGAAGTGCCGGTCTCTTTATTGACGGAATTTGATACATTCGACCTCATACATCTTCAAACTAGTCCGTGGCTGACAAAACAAAATATCCCTACGTGCATAGGTGGGCCCAGGCAATCACTCAAACACAAAAACTGTGAGTGGTTCTCAGCGCATACGATGCCTTTGCGGACACGCTATAGGCTGGGAACCACTCCGATTGGAGCAGGCTTTCTTACATGGTTCATAACCATTTTTTTTCATTTCCAATTAACCTTACAACTAGAGTACGTTGCTCGAGAATCGAAAAAGATCCATTCACTTTCTGACGGACCTGGTGTACTTGGAATTTGGAAGATATTTCAACTTCGCATTCCCAAAGTGCTTTCAAACACGACCTTTCGCAAATTTTCGGGCGTGCTGGTCTTGAATTAAATGTGTGTATTTTAACTCATGAATTTTACTGTAGGTGTCAAGTAATGCCTAGGACTATACCGTGCGTAGCCAACTTGGAGTAATGGGAATTTTGAAAAATACACAAAATTCTGGTCTTTGAAGTCTCCGGCGTTAATTCCACTAGAAACCTAAAAATGGGAATCAGATTCGTGATCAGCACCCACCCCCCTCCCCCCACCACCACCACAAACCACCTGGGCGAAGTCGCACCGAAATCTGCAAAAATCACCAATGGATAACGAACGGCAGACAACAACAATCTTTTTGAATTTCATGTAATAGACACCATTTCGGTGCTCAGCAAACCCAAATATACCCCGAAGTAAAGTTTCAGCATTTCTTGGGTATTGAACTGCGGCACGCTTTCGCCCCATTTTAAGTTCTCTGCCAACGCGTAGCTAGATGCCCCCGAGGGCGCGGCCTGTTACGCCGCCCCATTCCATGTAGCGAGATTTTAAGGGTTTTAGCTGCGATAGCTAAAACCCGCATATTTTTGTGTCGCAGGCACAGAGGTGCAAATTCTACGCGTATTAAAAAAACGAAGGCTAAATTCAATTCATTGATCTCTCAGTTGCTAAACCCGTAAATTCTCGCTAAAATTTTCTGGCGAAAAATTACGGGTTTAGCGACAGCCTGCGTTGAAATGCAATCTCAAACCCGCGCTAGCTACGCGGAAAGCACGAATGCCGTTCGAACAGTTTTGGCCCAGTCAACTCATGGAGGGAGTGATTACTTGAAACTCTTTCGCTGGTCTTTGAGGGTAACACCGTGTCGCTCTCTGGAGGACCTTGCGAAGGATAATTTTGACCGGTGGGGTGCTGCAGAGCGTGGGGAAGAAACGGCAATACTGTTAATCGCAGCTGTAATCGCCTTTCTAGAACGGATCAGGTCTGGGTGGGTCGATCGATCGAGCGCAGTAACGAGAATTAGCGTAGAATATACGGGTGCCGTAACGAGAATTAGCGTAGATTATACGAGTGCCGTAGCGAGAATTTTCGTAGAATATGCGGGCGCTGTAGCTAAAATTTCACCAACTGAGGTTAAACGTTCCGTAATTCACGTAAATTCTCGTCAAAATTAGACTAGATGCATCCAAAACCCTGGGCATCTCCGGTTTCCATGTGAGGCATCTAGTTACGTGTTGGCAGAGTTATTCTACACTCGGAATTCAGCGAAATCTGAAGCAAAGTTGACCAATGGCTAACTTACGGCAGTCGACGGCAATTTCATTGGAAATTGAAAAGTAAACACTAGGTCCTTGTGCAGCAACTCGAATAACCCGCCGGGTTAAGGCGGTTAAATTTAGAACGTTGACCTATCTTAGTTATCTCAAATAACTGGCCCTGCTATTTCGAAAATCATCTAGTGAACATCAGGGGTGGTAGTAATTGGGTGAGTTAAACGCGAGTTAACAGGAGTTAAATTCGCGTTAAATGCGAGTTTAACCACACCAGATTGTAATGATAACTCCTGATAGTTAAGAGAGAACTCGCTCTAGTTTCACCCTAACATCCCCCAGTGGTAGGCCTCTTATACACTTCCAATGAAAACGCCTCGAAAAAGCGACAATTGTAACCTTTGTTACGGAAAATAGCCTTTTCAAAACGTTTTCAGGTCTGTTTTTTCTCTGAAATTCCGCCATGTGGCATCCTCGCGGTAAGTTCGCGTTTAACATACTCTCGCAGACAGCACGGAAATAGTGCTGAAATGCGAGAGGAACTGGCGGTTAACGAAAAACTCCTCCCGAGGAGTTTTTGGATGCGGTTAGCAAGATAGAGTAGGAACAGTTTTGACCATCTATACTGAGGGCAAGTACGAGTTTAATTAATGCAGAGGGTTAAGGAAGTTTGATAGCACTGTTAGCGATTTTGATTCAGGACGTCACCCTATCTTTAAAACTGAAAGCTGTTCCAAGGGAGAGTCTTTTAACGGCTTCCGCCAGAGAGCAGGCGATGAGGGATCAAAAACAAAGCAAGGATCATTGCTGAAACACGTTGGCCGTCTTCTTTGGTGGCACTACTCAATCCCTCCCAATCAGCTGTTAATTTTTTTTCGAGCGCCGACACTTCTCCCGCATTTGTTTATTTTCTTCCGGAATTCATTCGCTTTGCTATTATCAGGTTAGTTTCATTTTCATAATTCATTGCATAGCACAGGCTATGAGGAGTATGTAGTAAATTATTTGTTTGCTCGCGTTTCGAAGGGGTTTCCACAACTTTTTTAGTGCAAAAAAGGGAAAATTTTCCAAGCCACTGATTTTCAAGTGATTTGATGCTTTAGTAATGATTAATCAGCATCAGTCGGGGCGTATCGGGCGAGTTTTGTGGGAAAGAAATGCGAACTTGTTTCTGAACCAACTAAATTTGTTCTCCTTTTTCTGCAAGATTCTAATATTCCTCTTTCAATGCCAGATCAGTGCCATCGTGGCCTCTTATTTTTTTTTGAGGGTCCGCGACGCAGTTGCTTTGGTGCATTGGTAGAGCCACTCGAAGTGTTTCAAATTCTTACCTTGAGATATGTGTACAAAATATTTTCCTTAAACGATGCGCATATGAGTGTGTAACAGTGTTTCTATATATTTTCAGCACTAACTGCGGGCGGTGGATTAGTTTCATTTTGATAAGACGGCAAACACTTCACAAATTCAACTGCATCAATGGCCGAAACCACACCATTACCCAAATCTCGGACGCCAGACTTGAGTTGCACACTTCCAAAAAAAAAAAACGATAGAATTCTTTTTCAAGAACGAAAATAGACTATCTAGTTTATCATCATTCTTATAGGTTTTTAACTATCCATTTCAGTTGAATGCAGGACATTCTTTGAATTTATGCATTACTCGACGAGTTGCGGAATGTCTTTTTCGCACCTAGCGTTACCTTTTCAAGAACACCTTGTAAATAATTCATCCAGAAATTCTCAAATTTTCGTTCACTCGAAATTTCCTTCCGATAAATTTTTTGTTTTTCAAATAAAGTTTTGTTTGAAAATATCAAAAAAAAGTTAACAAAGTTAATACAAATGCAAACTTTTGTCAGATCACACGCAATTGATTGATTGAGGCTAATGATTAAACTAACATGTCTTTTCGAGAGTGGTCCTGAAAACTCACGGAGCTCACAAAAAATTACGAGAATTAGGATTTACAAGGAAAATTTAAAAAATTGCATTTTGATCGTGTTTCGAACAAGCAAAATATTACGAAGTTCCCTTTGAAAGCTCTTCCTAATGAATAAAATAAATAGCATCACTTGTATAACCTTTCCGATCCCTCGTCTTTCCACCGTAAACGTCGTTCGTGTCCAAATGTAGAAAATACTTATGCGGACGAAGGTCACGCATAATGTATGTGTAAGCAGAGGGCAGCTTTCGTTAAACCGGCAACAAACCGTGGCACCTATTTCGCGGTTCGTAGCCGGCCAGGAGGTGGCGGTTAATACGTGTTAATTTGGCGGCTCTACTGCATTTAATTCGCGGTATGTTGGCGGCTTGGAGGTGGCGGTTTATTCGCGGTTAACACACCATTTACTACCACCCCAGGTTTGCAATAAGCATCGTGTATTACACCCGTATCAAAAATTTATATTGTTTCTATGGGAGCACAGAAGTTAAAAATTCAAAAAGTGACTTTCAAGAACTTGTTGTTACAAATGTTTTTGCCTCAAATTCTCACACCTGTAGTGTTTTCATGACAACGCGGCAGGCAGTGTGCTATGAGCAGCGCACCTTGGTGGAGGAGCGCAGGCTGCCAGTAACGGCGCACCCCCACGCAGAAAAGTTTTGCGAATTCTTCCGTACAATGCCGGACATGCTATGACATGGTTTGCAAATCATTATTCTTCTAGAAAGCATTGCTAAATCGACACGCAGCAGTCCAGGGTCGGCACGCGTGCTCGAACAAAGTGAAAACCTGACCGCGCGCAAATAGCGGACCGCCACCGGGATGGGCGTTAGTCGAATCGGTTTCCGCTCGTGGTCAGTCCGTAAGCTCCCGCGGTCAGTCCGCGAGCTCCCGCGATCAGTCCGCGAGCTCCCGCGGTCAGTCCTCGAGCTCCCGCGGTCAGTACGCGAGCTCACGCGGTCAGTCCGCGAGTTCCCACGGTAAGTCCGCGAGCTCCCGCCGTCAGTCCGCGAGCTCCCGCGGTCAGTCCTCGAGCTCCCGCGGTCAGTACGCGAGCTCACGCGGTCAGTCCGCGAGTTCCCACGGTAAGTCCGCGAGCTCCCGCCGTCAGTCCGCGAGCTCCCGCCGTCAGTCCTCGAGCTCCCGCGGTCAGTACGCGAACTCCCGCGGTAGGTCAAGAAAGCACCGCTGTCAGTCCGGAATGCCTGGCGGTAGGTCCGTATTTAAGCACGGTCAGCCCGCTAGCTCCCGCGGTCGGTCTGCGAGCTCCCGCGGTCAGTCCCCGAGCTTCCGCGGTCAGTACGCGAGCTCACGCGGTCAGTCCGCCAGCTCCCACGGTAAGTCCGCGAGCTCACGCCGTCAGTCCTTGAGCTCCCGCGGTCAGTACGCAAACTCCCGCGGTCGGTCCAGAAAGCACCGCTGTCAGTCCGGAATGCCTGGCGGTAAGTCCGTATTTGAACACGGTCAGTCCTCGAGCTCCCGCGGTCAGTACGCGAGCTCACGCGGTCAGTCCGCGAGCTCCCACGGTAAGTCCGCGAGCTCCCTCCGTCAGTCCGCGAGCTCCCGCCGTCAGTCCGCGAGCTCCCGCGGTCAGTCTGCGAGCTCCCGCGGTCAGTCCGCGAGCTCCCGCGGTCAGTCCCCGAGCTTCCGCGGTCAGTCCGCGAGCTCCCGCGGTCGGTCGAAAGGACCCCACCGTCAATGCTGAAGGTCACGCGGTTGGCGCACAAGTTCGTGCGGTTGATCAAAGTTTATCCACGGTCGGTCCGCAAGCTTCCGCGATTTATATTGATTGATACACTGTCAGATCAGAAGCCCCCCCACGTCTCCGTGATTATTCCTGTCGTTTCCGCGTTTGGCTTACAAGCAGTCGTATCCCCGAGAAATCCGGGTCTCTGCGTGTCTCTGCATGTGGCGTGCAGTCTACGGCAGAAAATCCCAGTATGATGGACCACTCCGCGTCGACCACCATATCTAAACAGCCACGCAGAGAAGAAAAAGAAAGATGGAGAGAAAGAATTCAGTCATGATAATGGCATGGTGTGATAACTCTGCCAATTCGAGACTTGATGCCTCAGCAAAAGAGACTTGATGCTCATGTACAAGTCGGCATGAAGTCGTAATTTGCCGCGTTAAATTTACTGTATGGGTGAATTTGTCGCTAGGATAGGTGAAAATGAGGTGAATATCCCGTGAAAATGGTGCGAACTGGCAGCGAGAGAGGGTCCAATTTACCGCGAAAATGAGGTGAATATACCTTGAAAAATGGGTGAGTTTACCTCGAAAATCTCATGAATTTGAAGGTCCACAGCCCAGGAAGCCCCGCCTTGTCCGCAACATGGGCGTAATCTTCACCGAGGTCTTCGGTGAGGAGACACCCTCTGCGGACCGCGGCGTAACTCGTCCCCCCCCGCCGTGAGGATACCCACTGTATCCTCCCAGCAGCCAAAATTATGCTGTCCTCCGGAGAGTGACCCGAAGTCACCTTTCAGGGCCGGCATCAGAATGCCGATTGAGGACTCTAGTGAGATGAGGCGGTCTTTATACCGGCTGTGCTCATAGTAAACACATCGAGACGTGATTAATCGTTTTATCATGTTTTCACTGAGATGTTTTCACTTGTGTAGAGATTTCTGAGATGCCAGCACCGGCGGTAATTTCACCCTTTGCGCTGATTGATATCCAACCGCTCAACAACTGATATGCACTAACATGTTAGCGCTAGCGGTATTTTAACTCTTTGCGCTGACTGATATCCAACCACTCAGCAAATTCACAATTTGCGCGGATAAGTTCTGATGACGGCGCTAACGTCCCCGTCAGACTTCGTCGAAAAACCTGCTGAGTCCGACTGAGTCCGAATGAATCCGGGGTGGAAAAACCTGCTGAGTCTGACTGAGGGCTGTAGTAAACCCCCTCAAAAATGAAGTTAAGATGATCTTAACGATCGTATGAGGAAATGTTGGAATGATCTGTAAAATTGTCTTGATGATATGGTGAAGGATATGAATCTTATCTGTAAGCGCAACATTCAGATGATGAACATTTTTAAGATGATGCTAATTTCATCAGATTAGCTGAACTTCTACAGATCATCTGAACAGAGGAAA
The DNA here is from genome assembly GCA_029168955.1 of Aplectana chamaeleonis. Classification (NCBI taxonomy): domain Eukaryota; kingdom Metazoa; phylum Nematoda; class Chromadorea; order Rhabditida; family Cosmocercidae; genus Aplectana; species Aplectana chamaeleonis. The sequence goes on from JAPDOI010000897.1 coordinate 65,798, forward strand.
GCGAGAGAGCACGCACTCCCGCAGAAGCTCGTCTTATCTCTAAAGCGCCTTTCACAGTCTGCCGGACGACGCCGTCCGGTACGTTATAAGATAGGGCTGCGGGGTCGGTGCTGCCCGCACTGCGATGTCGGCCGACCGACGTTGCATTGCGGTGAAATCATTGACACGACGCCGGAGCACGTTATGACGGGCCAAAACGTGTTGGTTTCGCCTCATATTTTGTACTTAAAAGTCGGAACTAACGGTTGTTCACCGCAGCTTCCCTCGCACTGCGGCACTATTATAATGTGTCGGACGGCAACGTCCGGCAGACTGTGAAAGGCGCTTAAGAGTAACCCAGGAGCGCCTCTTATTCTTCAGATGAAATACCAGTTATCATAATCAGCTATCACAAAACAACAAACATCTCATTTCATTCATTGAGAAAGAAAGCATGGAGCTGGTCGATTAGAGAATGACCACCTGCAGAATGAGGGCCGGCTTTTCTTATTCTCACACGTATAATCATGCGTTATCATATCATGAATATGCGAGGACGACCGCTTTAGGGCGAATCATCGCTGATGGAATGAATACGGGCCTAAGTTCAGCGACTAGTTGTGACTGATAGCGATAATTATGAATCAATACGGAATTAAGATCATCTGAAAATTGTCTGGGGTGAAACATTCCCATGGTAAAAGGCTTCCATGGAGACGTAGCCACAACCGCGTGGAAGCAATTTACAGTTATAATTCGTGGCCATGGGCAACAGGTTTGTCCATGGAAAGGCTATTTGCCCTCCCACGGCATCATGGAAACATTCTTGGAACGCACCCCTGGAAGAATATCGGAACATCTTATCGAATTAATATCAGATCATCTGATAGGGGGGGTTTACTACAGCCCTGAGTCCGGTTGCCCCCAGCGCCAACCGCAAAATACGCAATCGATAGTCAGCGGCAGCAGTACGTGGGGCAGAGGGCAGACGACGAGAGTCGAGATGCGGCGGGACTCGTCAGGTCGCAGTCGGCCAAAAAGAATGCACCCAAATCACGTGAGAAACACTTAACGTCGGCATGGATCCTGAAGAGACTTCTCGTTCACTGTTGAAGGTTGGCGAAAACTCGGTGCCATATGCTATAGCATAGGTGCACCGAGTTTGCGCCAACCTCCTATGGGGTGACGGAAAGTTTCTTCAGGATCAATGCCGATGTTATATCGACCGGGTGGGGTGAGGATGATTCCGGTGGGACTCAGTCGGTGCATTGGCCCCGCCCTTCTACGCATGAGAACCATCAGTATCGACCGGGGGATTGCGCTGGGCATCAGACGGTCGCAGTCGGACTCAGTGGGTTGATTTTTTGCACCCGTTTCCCACAAATTCGGTGCGTATCGACCGGGTGGGACTCAGTAGATCCACCGACTATGACGGGGGCCTAAAGGTGAATTTGATGCCTAATGATAACGGAGCGTGATAAAGGCCACTTTCCCCGAAGCATCAAGTCTCGAGTTGGCAAAGAATGCAGACAACAGATGGAGTTGATTCATCTTCAACAAATCATTGGTGTCTCACGACTTCAAATCCACCGTGACAACACCCATGAAATGTCAAAATGACGCAACCGTGTTGAATTTCAACTTGAGGGGGAGGGGAGGATGAGAGTCAAGAAATTATGTACATGACATCAGAACTCACCTAGATTTTAACGAGTAAACATAAATATGTACAGCACGGCTAGTCGAAAAAAATCAAAAGTTTCTATTGTGATAGAAAGCGCTCTGTTTCAAAATGCACAGATTTCTGGCCAATGCGCGGACTTCATTGTGATAAGGACTGTAAGCTCAAAGTTATCAAAAGCAAAGCGAAAAAATCAGAAGAAGTCTTGCAAACGTCTCAAAAAGTTCATTCAAGCAACGATTCAGGATCCATATAGAGTTCTGAGGGCTGCGAGTTCCAGCAATAATAGGGAATAAAGTGCAGCTAAACGCTTCGTAGACTCTGTTTCAGTTCAAGTGAACTCCTGTTTTCCATTATCACACCGCGGAGCTGTGGCTTTTTGGTCGGAACCTCCTTATCACTAGTTATACCTCACCGAGGCTCACCGCTACGCTGGTGGTAATCGAAATCGACAGTTCACTACGGATGTACCAGAGCTTAGTTGCTCTTTATACCCTATCATTGTCGCAACGCGGCTCCCAGAACTTTATATGAGCATTTATACTTTGTAAAGCGTGGAAAACCTATTTCGTAGCCCAGCACGGGTTTTAATTTTTATTTTTTGTAGCTTTTTTCAACAACGCAAAATTCCAAGGAGACTTTGCAGCTTCGTTTAAGGATTCGACTTAGAGGGCAAAAATTTTATGAGCAAAGAACGGGTGGTTTTTCAAAAATCGTCTGGAAAATTTTTCCGAAAATTTTTGTTTCCAAGACAGTTCGATGGAATTTTTTCATGACCTAGGCAGATCATTTTATTAAGAAAAGTGATATTCTAAAGGAGGTCATCTAACGAAGAAAACGTTTCAAAATTAATGATAAAAAATATACTGAATGCAAAAAAACAGGATTGAGAAAACGTCAAATTTTGAAGTTGCAAGCCTTTAGGGAACCTTCGCTATTCCCCACTCAAGTATCCTAAACAACCTTCACCTCTCGGACCGCTGTCTCTACCCCAACGAACCTATAGGGGTGTGCAGAGTTGCAGAGACTGGCGAATGGTCGCCGAGCGTCAGCCTTGACGCGGCGACAAAAATGTTTCAAAACATTATCGTCGCGGCGTCGGTTGCCGCTCGCTGGCAGTGATGTAGGGCCGTCGCGGCGTCAATACACTCTGCGGTGCCCCTGGTCGCCCTTCACGCCGCGTCGGTCGCCATCGTCGCCCATTGTAATCGATATTACATCACTCAGTGCTGTTCGTCGCTGCGAGCAACGCCGCGAATTCAACTCTGCGGACCCCTTATGGGCGGAACAAAACCTGACGCAGCGTTGGGCACCAAGACTTCACAGAATTGCCGCGATGCCGCCGCCGGCCCCATTGTTCTTCCGTTGCGTGCAACCTCCCTTATTCGACGTCAAAATTTTCTGTAACCTGTTTTCATTGCATTTTGGGTGTTATAAGTGTTTCAGGAATGGCACTCTACTTTCCGTGAAAAGTAAACAAAAATAGAGGAAAACAGAGAACTGAACGTAAGTAAAAAAACGTGCTGTTCAGTATATTTTTCCCCGTGACACCGCGAATAGACTTCAATTTGTTACGTTCGCAAAGATGTACAGCTATGTAGAAAGATCACATTAGAATAAACATAGAGAACCTATAGGGCATTGAAACTGTAACAAATCTGGAAAATTATACATTTTTCGAACATGCTCCAGTAATTTTTTTCGTTTTCAATGAAATCCAGGCAGAATGTGGTGAGGCGATCGAATGCACGAAATAACGGAGAAAAAAAATCGAATCGATCAACTGCGGCACTTCTCGCCGATGACGGAAATGGTCCTGACCATTTCTTGCCGCTGTTCGCTGGCGGCGTCGCTGCGGGCATCGCTCGTGTCGCGGTGGCGAATACACTTTGCGAGGTCACTACGTCGCCAGCCTCGCCCGACACGTCGCCGGTGTCGCCCGCTGGAGCCCCCCGTTGCTCATCATTGGAGCCCCCCGTTGCTCATCATTGTCCTGTCGCAGCGAAACTCGCCGCGGTGCCACTCTGCAGAGCCCTTTATTTGGCAGAATACTGATATTGCGGAGCCTCATTGTAAATTGAATTTTTTTGTCAAAAGAGGCTACAAAATCTGCAAAAGTTCGCAAAACGTGCTATGCACCAGAAGCTCACCAGATCAAAAGTCCAAGAAGGAATTTTCACGATTTTTTGGGACCGTTTTCTCGGAAATTTTCGTGTATTGTTGCAGATTTCGGAGCCTCGTTTGACAATAAAAAATTCAAGCTATTATTATTGTATTGTAACAATTGTTGCCATAAAGTATCAAACAATTACATAACCTCCGTTTTATTTCACGACCCGCTTTCGCTCTATCAATTTTTCTATCCTAAACTGCCGAAAGTGAGCTGTCAGACGTCTAAATATTAGTGCGCGAAATTTGGAAATTTTCAAAGGAAATTTTCAAAATCTTGACGTCGGTTTCTTTGTCTGCCAAATCTGAATTTTCCACATTTCATTTTCACGATAGTGTGGTACTTCTTTCCAATTCGATTCGGATTATTTGTATCTCAGAGAAATAAAATGGAGGCCCTTTCCAACGCCATTTTTCTTCTATCCAAAATCGGTACAAACCCGTGGCTCAAAATAACTTCCTACACTAGCTGTTAGAACAGACATTTCCCTTTCGAGCAACTAAGAGGCGGACCAAAGACGAAACGTTCTAACACTTGATGCGCAACGTCCAATAAAAAAACGCTAGGTTCTTATGTCAGGCAAAAAAAGCAAGTGCTTCTGATAAATGAATAAAAACTTTAACAAAACTAGCGTACCTGTAAGAAAATGAACATTTCGTGTAGGGAAGAAACTTCAGTAAAAGGGATAGTTGAATAGTTGGAAGATAGAAGAAGGAATAAAGATGGAGTCGTGCCTAGCGTTGCAAATAATTTCGGCCGCTGCTGGCCACAAGCCAAGAGCAGCGGGGCGCTGATTAGCAATGGGGCGCGACACCTCGGTGTCAGGTGGTTTGTTACATGCCTTGACCTGAACCTCATTTTTCTACCTGGTTCTTATGATCCTTTTCCTAAGGTGGAGGAACTATTCACTTTTTTTACATATGAGAAACATTCGGAAACGCAATTACTCAGAACTTTTTAAACAATTTGTTCGCCAATTATTGAACAAGTAACGAATTGTCTAAGTTAAATGTTTGTAGCTGGTGCTAAGGCAGGTCTAATGTCGCGCTGAGCTAGGTGGCAAATTGTCCGTACCGGTAGGAACGAACAACAAATCAGATGATTGTCTTGTAATTGTCCATAACCTTGTCGGAAACATATCCATGACTTCCGCGGACAATTTTCCCACTACCTCACCAACAAATAACGCCATGGTTTCCACATCTAGTTTTACACTTGTTCATACCTAGTTTGATAGTTGATTATAGCATCACAGACAAGTTGCCCCCCCCCCACATTCAAAATATCGACGCTATTGTTTTCATATCCCATTTTGCCAACAAATTTGAGTCTTGCCCATATTACTCGTGCGACAACATTAAGAACATTCTCTCACTCTTATACAAATGTTATAAACATCAAGCCTTCAACAAATTTATTCTTTTTAGAATACGAGACATAACCCGATAGTGGTGCATCCATGGATAAAGCAGAGCAGGTAGATAGTATCCGTAAGTTCACGAGAGATCGGCTTGCACGGCGGAATCTCCATATCGTAGCTGCGCGAATGTGAGTTCAACTCCGTCCGTATCCGCCGCTGTACGATGTCGAGTCGCCGTGGTTTCGAAATCATCGACGTCTACCTCACGAAGTCTGAAAGAGTTCATTACTACACATTTAAATGAATGGCAAAAATGAAACATGTGATACACATCTTTTCTTCTGTATTTTCACATCATCCATGCGCGAAAGGGAGGGGCAGGTGTCACCTGCACTTTCTTCCGCATCACGCTCGTATAATAGTGGCCACTCCCTTCCATCGGTATGCTCTTCAGCAAGCCCGTTATATTCGGCGTGGGCGGGAACAGCTAATAAACTTCTGTTAACTACTTCACTAAAAAAATTGTAGCGCTTGGTCATAAGCCTTGAACCCCTCCCCCTCTTTTTTTTCAAGACTGATGCCCCACTCACGTGGAAGTTGAGGACGAACGATTGGAAGTCGAAGATGAACGAAGCGCTGGTATTGTCTAGGCACAATATTGCAATGAGTTAGTCCAACCAAGTAGCGTAATAAAGACACTGTGAGAATGACGGATCTTCCTCAACGCCTTAAAATTGAGAGATATTTGGGCATAGCACAGGAGACAATCAAGATAGAAGGCAAAACGATAAATGGCAAAAAAAGTTGGGCAGCGGAGGCATTATCACCATCGCGCTATCGATTAATAGAAGCTAGTGCTCAATTAATCCGCCTTGTTGTTCGTAACAAGTGCGTTCCAAAGTTTGTGGAATAGTTGTTCAATATGCTGCTTGTAAGTGGTCCGTACATTAGCCCAATTTAATGCTCTGCGTTATTTGTTCGTTGTTTTTTTGCGAGTTCCAATGTAGTTCGGAATATGTCCGTTCCCAAAACTTATTGCCGATTACTTGTTTGTGCCCGTACCCGCGGCACTTTTTCGGAGTTCGTCGCCCGTTAATTGTCCGTGCGCCGTTGCGACCACCAACAATTAACGTTTGAATTAAGTAATTGAAAGGAACATTGTTCACGCAAAAATATGTTGTTTTACAATTGTTCGCGGTGTTTTATGTCGTTCTCAAATTGTTCAAAAAGTTCTGAGTAATTGGCTTTTTCGGGAATTTATCCCATTCATTCGAGAATTAAGATCATTTGTACTATTCCAAAGGTGGAAAAAAACTTCCCGAGCAAACGGCTAGTTTTAGATGGGGATACTCGATTTCTCTCACAAATAATGCCTGATTTCTCTTGAGTATTACTCGAAAAGCTTTCAGTAATAAGTTTCAAAGTAGCAACCGAAATATTTTCACGGTGCGAATTGAAAACGAATGAAAGATAAAATTAATAAATAATAATAATAATAATAATAATAATAATAATAATAATAATAATAATAATAATAATAATAATAATAATAATACTAATAATAATAATAATAATAATAATAATAATAATAATAATAATAATAATAATAATAATAAGAATAATAATAATAGGAATAATAATAATAATAATAATAATAATAATAATAATAATAATAATAATAGTAATAATGAAAATAATAATAATAATCCAAGCGCGGTTCGACCGCCGGTAAAAAATGAATGCGGTCGGAACGCGCTTGAACCGCCGCATCGTCGCGGTCAGCGTTATTTCAGATAGTTGCCCGCGGTCAGGTTTTCTCTTTGTCTGAGTGATTGCGTGTTTGGGAGGGGTTGGTGTAGGGGATAGGACTTAGGCGATTGTTATACCAAAAGTTTGCGACCGCGACAGGTGCGGTCAACTGTTACGAAGGGCCACACAGTAGAAAAATGCTGTCGCAGGAATAGCTTGCAGCACCTGTCGCGGTCGCTGGCTTGAAGAGGGGTGTTATGCCTAAAATGTGGAAACCGTGCGGTAATCGTTCGCCGTCGCGGCTGTCCGTCGCAGTGCACTGCGACGGGTGTCAGCGACAGCGACCCAGCCAAATCCAGTGCCCTGCCGGGTGTTTCTTGGCCCTGAGCGACGGCGACAGTTGGCCCTCAGCGACAGTGACGTCGCAGTGTTCTGCGACCGCGACGGGCCTGTCGTGGGGTATAACAATGGCTTTAGGCGCGCTTGATGATAGCAGTGGTAGGACTGGAGATCATTGATGAGACATTTCCTCGCCAAACCTAGCCGAGGCAGCGTCCATACCAGGGGTGTGCGTGAATGAAATTTCAAATTTCGTAAATCGTAAAACGTAATTCGACAAAACCACCGTAAATCGTAAACAGCAAATAATAAGAACAACCATTAAAAATACTACTATGGTGAAACAAGGGAAACTACTCATTGTTCACCGTTTCACATACTAAGTTGCGTTCAGTGTTTGACAGCTAACTACATTTAGTGGGACCGTACTGCCCGTATTTCTCTGCTTTCCCTTATCACTCATTCCACAACTCCTTGCGAGATTTCGAGAAGTCTGCAAGTACGATTCAGCTGTCCGCGTATCTGCTGGGCAACAGAAACACAATTGTACTAGTAGTGCCTCTCCCGACACGCTAACGCCGTTGTAAGCTTTGAAACGAGCCAAATTTACCGTATCTGAGCGATTCTTAACGGCCGAATTTGAGAACTCCGCCTACTTAGTAGCGAAACCGCAACACCAATTATGCTGTCGGCAAGGATCGCACTAATACTTTGAGTTCCCTACTAAAGGTTGGCTCCAACTCGGTGCACGTACGTTAAAAAATATGGCACCGAGTTTGCGTTAACCTTCAATAGGGGTCGCAAAGTATCAGTGCGATCCGTGCCAGCTCTTATCTAGAGCACAGCTTCGGTCACCCAGCACAAGTTTTTTTTCCTTATATCCACTAAATCACTTCAGAATCGTAACTTTGTGGTGACGACACTGTAGATTGCTAAAGGCAACGTAAGCACAAAGAACGCTTTTTAATTTTTGCCGCTCTGTGTGGTTTAGTCCCCATAGTTAAGGAATGTAGCGAAAACGCCCCACCAAACGCTCGCATTTGTGGCAGATAACAGTTTCAGAAAAAAAGGGCGAATGTGAGAGTTTAAAGTAGAGCTCACGCCTTTCTTAACTGTCTGTTTGCTGCGGACGAAGATAAATAAACAGAGGAAACGAGAGGAAACGATTTTGAATTTCAAACTTTTGGGGGTAGAAAACGAACGTTCCTCTTGTTGACTTTTGTGGACTCTGAATAGACATCATCTATTCAAAAGGCGGGCCAGGAGCACTAATTTAAGCAATTTTAAGGATTGATTAGACTGCTTCGCTTGATGTTTTGAAGCTAATGTAGTTGAAAAATCAGGGCAGTTGATTATCATGAAAAAGTCGAAAACGATGTTTTCCGTGAAGATTGCTTCTAGATTGCATTGTGTCCTAGGCGGCAGCTAGTCAGACGCGGCGTGCAACGCGGATCTGTTATCCAGCGCCTCCAACTCGGACCGTGTGTCCCGCGTTATAATGATAAAATTACGTCAAGGGTTGATAATGGGATCGTGCTGCAGTCACACGCCTGGCTTGGTCCCATCTCCTGACCAAAAACATTAGTAGGCGCAAGAAGGGATTAGAGCAGGTCAATTGGAGATATCTCGTGATTCACTTCCATTCTATGTATTTTAATTTACGAAAAATTACGATTCACGGTCCAAAATGTCGTAAATCGTAAACCGTAATTACGACGCCAAAAAACACTGTAAATCGTAAAATCGTAAATCGTAAATCGTAATTACGCACACCCCTGGTCCATACGTGACGAGAGCGGGCGTTCTCACTGTTGTGGGCCTCTCGCCGCTCCTCAACGCTGGAGCAGCCCGTGTCCGCAAATTAACACAGACAAACACCCCTACGTCGTGTTGTTTCGATTGAAAACGTTTGATCGCGTGATCATTCATTCGAGCCGGCGCAACGGCTGATGATTTCCCATGGTTTTCGACTTCCGTGGTGGGATTATGGAAAACAAGGGCAGTAGTTTCGCTACAGGTTTGATTCCACCTGCTTTAGTAATGGAGCAGTAAGCTTGAAACTTGCTGCTTGCTTCGTGGTGCTGGCGTAAGCGCGAGAGAGAGAGCGGGCGAGGGCGCGCGAGAAGGAGCGCCTGTGAACGGCTAGCGAATCCTGTCCCCACGATGACCATCGACTTTGCGTAATCGCACGCTCTCGCCACGTATGGACGGAGCCTGAGACGGTGAGGCAGGCGAGACATCGCTGAAACACTATCTATTGATGATCTCCAGCACTCGTAGGGCAAACGTGAAAGGCGTCGACCCTCTAACCCCTGTGTCATCCCCTCGCAACACTCGCCATCGTGCAAGCCTCCCCAGGTTTCCGACGCGCGCACTGGACATCTGGCTGTAGGTAACCTGTAGTTTGAAAAAACTTGTTATTTCAAAAGGTTTTGAGCATGAAAAGCAGGATATCGTGCGTCTAACTATCAGGATGGTAGATTCCAAGCGTTCCAGAACTGACTGCTAAGTGATATCCTACCAATAACCTATGAAGTCTGAATTAATTGTTTATCACCGAGGCTAGCCGTCGAGTTTCCTCCGTCGTTTGAAACTTTTCGGAGCCTCATTCTCGGGACTCTCACAATAAACATTCTTAAACCGACAACGTTGAAACTCGCCGTCATCAAGCTTAAAGGAACAGGACACTATACTTGTTTCAGATGGAATTTATTTCGAATATCCGACTTTTCGACTATAGTCGGATATTGCACATTTTCGAATATTCGACTTTTCGACTGTAGTCGGATATTACATATTTTCGAATATTCGACTTTTCGACTGTAGTCGGATATCACCCTTTTTCGAATATTCGACTTTTCGACTGTAGTCGGATATCGCCCTTTTTCGAATATTCGACTTTTCGACTGTAGTCGGATATCGCACTTTTTCGAATATTCGACTTTTCGACTGTAGTCGGATATCGCACTTTTTCGAAAATTCGACTTTTCGAATAAAAAGTCGACTTTTTTATCCGACTGGAACGGTCGGATATTCGTCCGATTATTCGATTCGGAACATGTAAACTATGCAGTATACTTGTTCCAGATGGAATTTATTTCGAATATCCGACTTTTCGACTATAGTCGGATATTGCACATTTTCGAATATTCGACTTTTCGACTGTAGTCGGATATCACACCTTTTCGAATATTCGACTTTTCGACTGTAGTCGGATATCACCCTTTTTCGAATATTCGACTTTTCGACTGTAGTCGGATATCGCCCTTTTTCGAATATTCGACTTTTCGACTGTAGTCGGATATCGCACTTTTTCGAATATTCGACTTTTCGACTGTAATCGGATATCGCACTTTTTCGAATAACCGACTTGTCGAATAAAAAGTCGACTTTTTTATCCGACTGAAACAGTCGGATACTCACCCGATTATTCGATTCGGAACAAGTATACAGGACACCCAAATAATTAATTTTCAGATTTTATGCTAGTCTTGGATAGAGTCACACGCTGATCACAGTGGTATCTCTGGAATCGTCCAAAACCCCCTTTGAACAGAGTTATGGCTATTCAAAGATACTAAGATTTTGAGGGTGAAAAATTGGTGGACGAGTTGTCTCAAGCCTGTATTTCTCTTCATTCGTTATCGTTGCGCGAGAGCGAGCCAGGATAAGGAGACAGTCCGGCAATGGACTGAAGAACGCGACGCGGTGGAAATTCATCCATTCATCTTGCCGCTATCGAGTTCGGAAATCTGGTAGAGGGTCGGGCCTGTGGTGGTGAGCGAAGGGGGTCGGGCCTGTGGTGGTCCCTTATATCTCGCTTATTTGGAGGAATTGAGGTCTCGCATTTGGCATGTGTTATACAGGAGCGGTCTTCTACACAATTACATGAAATTCTCAAAATTCATATCTGACGGTGTACTGTGTCTTCAAATCCAAGTGTTCCAGCAATGTTACTGACATCGATAACTTGATATCACATATATCACCCGATATTGAATAGATTGGTTTCTTTCCCCAAGAGTTTTTTTCACGTTATCATGATAGGTTATCATGGTAAATTACATGGTACAGGACTCAGAGACAACCATTCGCGAATAATAATTCTTTTATTAGAATTTTCTCAATAGTGTAGTGACTTAAGGTGCGTCCGAATGAGAATGGCTGCCCACGCGGCCGGCGTGCTTGGCAGGCGGCCGTCGCGTTCGCCGCTCTTGGACGAGCATGCGAAAAGTCCCCACCGCCATCGACAACGAACGAGGCCGGCACCGGCTGGCAGTAAGCGCTGCGCCGATCAATCAGTGGGAGAGGGGACGGCCGTCGTTGAAATCCAACACTCGTCCGAGGGCGACACATGCGACGGCCGCCTGCCAAGCACGCCGACCGCGTGGGTCGCCATTCTCATTCGGGCGCACTTTATGACGTCTGCTTTGCTAGCCCAAGAGGGCCTTATCAGCGTTAGTTGATAAGGAATCCATGATAAAACGTTCGAAAACGATTCTCCTAGGGTAACACGAACAAAGATCTGCTTTTCCCGCAAGAACCATTCGATACAGCGAATATTATCCTTTTCAGCGTGACTTGATAAGATATACGAGAGGTACACTTCTTAATAATGTTCACGTACGTTCTTATTTGAACCTGGGCATAGATAAACTCTGGTACATTCCTAGTCACCTGTTGATTTCGATTATCACCTGCAGCGGAGAGGTGGGCCTCGGTGAAATATAAATAGTGATAAGGAGGTTTCGAGAAAAAAGCCACCGCTTCGCGCCGTGATAACCGAAAACATGAGTTCACTTAGAATGAAACAGACTCTATCTTGTATGATTACTTCTGTGCCGAACAATTCGAGCAGATCGTCTTCATCGAGGCCTGAAATGGTTCGAAACCCTGATATTCTATTAACCCGGCCAAACGCCCTCTCCCACTTACCATAGGTACGAAAATCTCCACGAATGAACCAGGAATGTAGTCACCACAGTAGCATTGATAACCCGTCACAGTCCCACCGACGCCGAGCTCCACTCGATGACAAGGAGACCCAAGGAACAATTGAGACATAGTGAGTAAGAGAAACCACGATATGCGTCTCTCTGTCATTGAAAAGGAGGGTGAATTCGTACCTTTGTCTCAATCCCTTGATCGATAGATTACTGAACTGCATTTGAGCGATACCTCCGTGTACGACCCTGCAACGGAAAGAGATTACCTGAGGCAATGCAGGAAATTAAACGAAACCTGGAAATCGGTGGAAGGATCAGCTGGTTCGAGTGAAAAAGTGCTAAGACGACTCAAACTAGATGCACAAAGATGCCGGGTTTTCTACAGTCTGATTAAGACACACAAGCTGTCCCAGAAAGGGCTCCGATCAACAGGCACTAGCACCTATAAAATAAGGGCCATTATAAGTTGTGTAGGAAGACCGACAGATAGAATATCATGGCTATTGAACGAAGTCGTCGGTCAAATCTTACAGTACATTCCAGCACTCCTCATCAACACAGGCCAGTTCCTGAGCCGACTCCGCTCATGCTCGCGTCGAGAGAACTGTGTTGTAGAATCATTTGCTGTCACCGCTCTGTACACCATTGTAGGCAACTGTGCGGCCCTTCAGGCTGTTTCAGAGATGTTGGGCGAATACAGTAGCCGGATTGTGACGTTTGGTCTAAACAAAACACATATCATGACTCTCATGAAGTCTTGTCTGGAGCGCAATATCTTTCAATGGAGTGAAAGTTTCTTTTCACAAGATAGAGGGCTAGCAATGGGTTAGAGGTTAGCTCTAGTCTTGGCGATCTGCTTCATGATCAGAATAGAACTGTCGGTGATAGAGCGAATGCCAATAATGTACTGTCGTTATATCAACGACTGATGTGTGATCACTTCGACGCAGGTCGAAATAGATGCGTTGTTCGATGTGTTGAACCAAGAGTCACCGTACATTGGATTCACAAGAGAGGCATCTCACGGAGATTGGCTCCCTTTCTTGAATACACAAATACACGTTTCAGGAGGAGCATATCAGACGAAGTGGTTTCGCAAAGGCAGTTCTAGAAATATCATCATTCATGCATACTCGGGCACCGTAAAGCGGTCAAACACGCAGTGGTTCGAAATATGATTAGAACTGCGACAGGTTTGAGCTCTGGGAGCGCAGAACGTGAAGAATCGTACAGGATAGCCCGCGAAGATTGAAGCTCAGAACGGTTACAGTGAACTTCGTCGCAGACCAGGACTAAGTGGGCGCAGAGGAATGTCATTTGAGAATAAAATGGTTCTTCAGCTGCCCTTTCTATCGTGCACAGTCAGCGCTCCCATACGTCAATGTATTGCTCGCGCGGATCTCGCCGATGACGTTGTCTTGGTTGATATTCCAAATGACAATACCAAGAGGCAAATGGTGCAAAATCGGTTGTACGAACGCTCGTGCCTCATGGAAAATTGTACGATTTGTCCTCACGGAAGATAGGCAGACTGTGCACAGAGCGGAGTCGTGTATCAAATGCAGTGTTATCTTTATCCGTGCCCGAGACTCGAAGCTAAACAACAGAAATGAGTGCATCGCGATTACCAACGATTTGCTGCCACGCATTTCTCTGTGCGGTCTGTGAGATGTCCTCAGTATAATTGTGCCGGGGTGTCTCACTTGCTCCTTGGTTATTCTCGTCATCGAGTGGAGCTCGGCGCTGGTAGGACTGTGGTAAGTTAGTTATGCCACTGTGGTGACTACAATCCTGGTTCATTCGTGGGAGAATTTCGTACCTATGGAGAGTGGGAGAGGGCTTTTGGCCGGGTAAATTGTATATCAATATTTCGAACCATTTCAGGCCTTGGTAAAACGATCTGCTCGAAACGTTGGCCAAATAAAACAGTCTGACTTATACAAACCTGGTTCGGCACAGAAGTAATCACACAAGCTAAATTAGTGTTATTCTTTATCAAATCACTTATATATTCGTTGTCGAGCAGTTTATTAATGTTGACCTTATCTAGGACGTTGTATATGTAGTCTATGCTAACATTAGATGTGGTTTGTTTTCTTTAGTTCGCTCATTGTTGGAGTTGTGTTTGAAATGAAATTTTCGAAGAATACAACAAAGTATAACCTTCATTTCCCCGCTACTCGCAGTTTTCTGTATCACTATCATAGAGGTGGTGCGGTTTTTAGAGAGATATCTTCATTTTCATGGTCGAATTTCCCGAAAAACAACCGCTTCGCATCCACGATTGTGATATTATGACTGCGAGTAGTGTGGAAATGAAGGATATGTCTATTTCGTTCGTTTATTTTCATAAGAAAGTAATTATCATAACACAGTCTGAAATCCCTGTCATATAACTTTTTTGTAGATAGCGTAGATTTTCATACATATTCGAGACATCATAGCAGTTGTTTATATAATTAACTACTTCATTTATATCTCACTGTTTCTTGTTGTGTTTATTGATTTCACGACCGTTTCTTATTCTTTCCTTTTTTAATACTTAATGCATATTACGGGCTATTGTCTTTATATCTCAAAAGGATTTCCAATAGCCGACACGTTGCCGTATCCTTTTACATTGTCATTTAATCCGAATGGATAAGCGGAATTTAGAAGCTTAATATAAAACAATTCCTTATCAGCAGGAATTTTTCGGTCGTTATTATCAAGCGAATCCATGACGCTTACAGTTAAAATTGGTACACGAACCGTTGAAGTGATGGTAAAGATAATTCCTATTGTCATGCTCTCAAATATGAAATAGATGCTCTTTAATTCTGTATTTTAACTTTCTCGTTGTTATTCCTAAGTAAATACTGATAGTCACAATTGTTGCATGTCAAGCAGTAAACTATAATTTTCTTTAGTACAGTTATCGTTTTCTGTATTATAGGTATGTATTCTCAATTGCGAATGTTTAGGCTCAATACAAGAGTTTTCATTTACAAGGGTACATATAATACAGTTCAAACCACAGTTGTTTGCTGTGTAGTTATTACCAAAGTTCATTATAATGAAGAAGTTCAGGTGCTCCTAATGCTTATAGTGTTTTAACTCTCGAGTTCAAGGACACATTAGGTTGATGCAAAGGTTTCCGGACTTTTCACGCCTTTGAATAAAAAACATTTATTTCAAAAACAAACAAGGCTCACCCAACAAAATAATTTCCATCACATTCAAAGGTTCTTTGTCACCGATTGGGCAGATCATGAATTCCCGACGCGTAGAACCCTGGCTGTTCCGAGACAAAGTATTATTCCAAGACCATTTTGACTTCGTCATCGTTAGTGAACTGTTTTCCATCCAGGAAATGCTGCATCCAGCCAAACAGATGGTAGTCGGAAGGGACAAGATCTGAGCTGTATGGAGGGTGAGGAAGAACTTGCCAGCCCTGGTCCAGCAGTTTCTGTTCGCCTTCTTCACGATAATGCTCCAACGATGATAATGATTCAACGACAGAAACTGCTGGACCTGGGCTGGTATGTTCTTCCTCACCCTCCATATATGTAGCTCAGATCTTGCTTCTTCCGACTGCCATCTGTTCCGCTCGATGCAGCTCTTCCTGGATGGAAAACAGTTCACTCACGATGACAAAGTTAAAATGGCCTTAGAAGAATGCTTCGACTCGGAACAGCCAGAGTTCTACCCGTGGCGAATTCATGATCTGCCCAATCGGTGGCGAGGGATCCTTGAATGTGATGGAACTTATTTTGTTTGATGAGCCTTGTTTGTTTTTCGAACAAATTGTGGTGAGCGCGAAGCGCTCACCAGAATTCTGCGAAAAAAGCTGTATCTATGGATTTAACGCTTCTGTCTGTGATTGCTTAGGGTTCCGTGGCCTATGACACTGAGGAACACAAAACTGAAATATACTGAAGACAAAATAATAGACTGCCGCCATGGATCTGGACCTTTGAAGAGATTCCAACAAAAAGCATAAGCCAGGAACCGTATTGCAGTTCGTAAGGCATCTTTCATATTCCTCACCGCAAGCGTGGCACGCGCGTGACGCGGGGGAGGGGCAGTGGACTATGAAAGTTCATACCGCGCGGCACGCGCGGTCAGAACTTTCATAGTTCATCAGCACCGCCATAGCGGCGCCGCCCAAACTGCCGTGGCGGTTTTACCGTTTCAATCAATAATTGCTTCTCGATTTGAGTCCACTCCAACATAAATAATTCTGGGACTATCCTGCGCCACCGCATACGCAAATGCAAGCCAGGAATTTCCGTACAAGTCTGAGTTGAGGCCCGACTTTAACCCGCACCGCTATGGCGGTGCCGCTGGAGATTTCATAGTGGCTTTCCGCTCGTTCCGCGCGGTGGAAAGTTTCATAGTCCACCGCTCGTCCCGCGCTTGCGGTGAGGACTATGAAAGATGCCTAAGACAAATGGCATCACTGAAATTTCAATTGATGAATTTCGTTGCTGCTCAGTAACTACGGTAAATACTTTTCTCACGAAATATTGGGAACGTGTCGGGCTCTAAAAGGCTCGCAGACTTGTAGTCGCATCGTTCATTGCCGGGTCGAGTAGCACAGGTGGATGTAATATCGAAGGTGATCACAGCAAGTGTCGACTCTGCGATAGCCCAGCATAGGGCATCTTCCATAGTCCTTACCGCTCGTCGCGCGACACGGCACGCGCATGACGCGCGGACGTGGCGTTGGAGTATGAATGGCCTGACGACACACGCCCGCGGCATACGCGTGACGCCAGCTCTGCCATGGCGGTGACGACCGTAACGGCTTTTTAATTATTTCCTTATTAATTCATCATCAATCGCATTTCGTTCCGTAATAATTGATTCCATTACTATCCTCTGCTGACCCTGATGGCGAACGCTTGTTCAGTATTCTCTTGTTTGGAAAATTACGGCCCATTTTTTAGGGCTCCGCTATGGCGTCGCCGCTGGTGTATTCATAGTCTCCGCAAGCGTGGGAAGTATTTATACTTTGACGCCACGCCCGCGCGTCGCGCGCATTCCGCACTGACGTTAAAGGCAGTGTTCACTATGAATATCGCACTCGAGTTCGACCCACAAATGGGATTGTTTGGTCGTGAGGTAACTAATAGTGAAGAAACAGGGAAGAAAAACGTCCAGAATAGGTTAAAATAACGGTTTCTAAATTCAGGGCGTGGACGAGAATAATGGGCTCTGCTGATTCCGGCAAGCGCGCGCTAAACCTGCGCGAATCGATAATAGTAACTGCGGCAGAGTTGCTTGGCAATTTGCCATAGAAACGTGTGCGGCGCCACAAGCTCGTCCGACTGGGGGGGGGGGGGCGGACCGGGATAGGTAGGCGCACCGGGAGAGCTTTCAAAGCCGTTTGTATTTATTTCTGGCCAGTTTTCGCTGCTTTCTTCGACCCTATCCTCTACAGCACCTGCCAACTTAGTGTTTCACACCGAGACCTCGAGAACGAGATTTATCGTGAACACTGCCTTTAAAGGCAGCATACAGGCTCGTAAGCATAGTCGAGATAACAGCATAGATAGGTCCGCACGGCCCATACTATGTCGTCAACGACGTTTAAAGCGCTGAAAACTGTCCAGAATGACAGTATTTGACAATGTTTGAGCAATCTTGCCTTCCACGCCCGTATTTTCACACCCCTTTGAGTAACAGAATGAGTATTGATACTTGTGAAAACGTGTGATAATTGAGAGTGATAGCACTATCAAATGGGAGTGCACGAGAGAAATAGATTGGTTTACTTGAGTATAACATGTTTGTGCACCGATAAGATCCTCCATTTCGAGAGTTCAGCGAAAGTAGAGCGGCATTCTCGAAAGTGGACGAGAGTCATTAGGTATGCAGACATGTTATACTCAAGTAAACCAAGCTATTCCTCTCGTGCACTCCCATTTGGTAGTGCTATCACTTTCAATTATAACACGTTATCACAAGTATCGATTCTCATTCTGTTACTCAAAGGGGTGTGAAAATACGGGCGTGGAAGGCAAGATTGCTCAAACATTGTCAAATACTGTCATCCTGGACAGTTTTCAGCGCTTCAAACGTCGTTGACGACATAGCACGGGCCGTGCGGACCGATATATGCTGTTATCTCGACTATGCTTACGAGCGTGTATGCTGCCTTTAAGTAGTATAAATTGCGCCTCAGAAGCAGCGAAAGAGCGGAAAGAGTGTGGAGAAAACGACATCGAGCGGGATGAGTAATGAGAATTTCAATTTTTACAAGGAAAACCATTAGCTGTAGTGAACGCTGATTGAAGAAAATTTTGTCCGGAAAGCACTTGAAGCGTATGAATCATGCATATATACGTCAAACACTCTGCGTCGAGATTCTAGTAAGGCTAGGATCACATGCTGTCTTTGTCAGAGCGAAAATCCCGTTCGCACTTGCGGAAAACCGCTACCGCAGCACGCAATCTCGAGGACCATCGTGCTGGGACCTCGCGGCTGTTAGCATTTGCGGCCGAGAATTTCGTTCCGATAAGGACAGTATACCTGTGCAATAAAATTCTCCAGTTATCATTTCCTTTTCAGGAGAATTTTTAGTGTTTTCACCGAACCACTTGAATGAGCAGTCGATTTATGTTTTTCTCATCAGAATTGCACTGTGAACGAAAACCGAAAAAAGCTATGATATTCTCAAAATTGGACTAATTCACCTGAACCTTTTTGTACCTTGTTCACTTCCAAACCATTGCTTTCCATTTAAAGGCAGCAGACACGCTCGACAAAGTTGTTGAGATAACTACGTTATTGAAGTCCTATGGCCCTTAGTAGAAGGCTCGCGCCGTTAGAAGCGTCAAAAACGAGTCAAAACTGCTAAATTTGAGCGATGAATGACGAAAAATTTCTGCAACTCCGCCCCTGACCTCCGACAACCCCGCCCCGAAATACAAACTCGTCCGGACTGATCGTTCTAATACCGCCCTTCAGCTTGTTTTTGAAGCTTCCATTGAGGTGAACGTTCTAGTACAGGTTGTAAGAGTAGATCGCCTCCTTTATCTCAACCGGTTGGGTGCTAATCTAATATTCGCTGCTTCAGCCGCGTTCGGTAAAACTCGTCCACTTTCACCCGATAACAAGAGCATCCTTTATTAATCTATTTGTATACAGTTTTCGTTGGTTTTTTTGTTGGTTCCTCATACTGCCAGCCCCGAACCCTCGATTTATGTCATAACATCGTATCATTTTTGAGCGTATCAGCTGCCTTTAAGGAACACCGCAGAATACTACGAATACAAGGCTTTCAGAAAGTCGACATGAGACCAAATCACATTATCACATAATTCAGTAATGGAAAATATCTTATAACTCAGTAACGAATATCTCATTCGTTGGAAAATGTGAATGTCTTTCTTCAAAATTTGGTTCACTTAGGAACTGAAATTAATAGTTTTTTTTTTGATGATTGAATATGAGTTACGCACTTTGCCAAATATCCGGTTTGTTCGACAAGTCGAAATCTTTTTCAAATATTGATTCACGGTTTTATGATCAGCTATGTAGACCATGGCCCTGTATAGTGTGTGACGTTTCATAATACAGTAGAGCTTGCATAAGGCGTCTTTCATAGTCCTCACCGCAAGCGCACGACGAGCGGGATGGCCGGTGGACTATGAAACTTTTACCGCCCGACACGCGCGGAAAACAACTATGAAATCCCCTGCTGCGTCGCCATGGCGGTTTGGGTGAAAGTCGGGTCTCAACTGTGATATGCACAGAAATTCGTGGCTTGCATTTGCCTGTACGATAGCGTAGGATAGTCCTAGAATTTTTAATAATGGAGTGGACTTAAACTAAGAAGCGAGTATTGATTAAATGGTGAAACCGCCATGACGGTTTGGGCAGTGCTGGAGCGGTGCGTGACGCGCGTGCCGCGCCTGCGGTGAGGACTGTAAAAGATGCTTAAGTAACAGTTGTTTTGTTTAACTGGACCACGAATTTGGTATATGCTTTATTGGCTTACGCACGTTTCGGTGGGATCGCCGTCTTCAGAGCCTGAAAGGAACAAATCAGAAATGTGCTTATTCGGACAAATGTCGACTAACCTTACTAAATTTCAAAAGAGATTCTCTCAAAACGTGGTCAATAACAGAGAAACTAGGAAGTTACCGCACCTTGCCAGGAAACTCGCTAGAGGAACAGCAGCATAGAACGGTTGGCGGATGGCGCAGCACAGATCGAAACCGCTACCCCTCAACGTTAGAATGCGAGTCTGAGGTAGGGCTTGAGCTCTCCAGCTATATGTAGTCATTCCCCCTTCCGATTGATTTTTGGGTCGATCGCCTGGATCCAAAATCCCTCCGGGGTTTTCTAGCAGGGGTATCGGTTTCCCGCGCAATTATCTCGACTTCGACATGGTAATTATCGCCGTTGTGGGCGTCAACACGAAGACACCCAGGAACTGTTGATACCCGCAGCTTATCCTTGCCGTCTAAAGTGTGTCCGAATGAGAATGGCCTACCATGCGGCTGACGTACGTGGCAGGCGGCTGTCGCATTTATCGCGACCACTACCTTTAAAAGGCTTCACCCCCTTTTGAAGAGGCGCAAATTAATAAAAATTAGCAGTTAGGAAATCTTTGGAATTCGCCAGTACAACAACCGCGGTCCGGAATGCAACCGTATATCGCCCCGACCGGCACCGTGGTCGCCCGAAGAGCGGCTGCTGTTGCCTGAGTAGATTTCTAATTTTCACTCGGAGCGGAGAGGCAGCGTCGCTCGAGTTGCTCTCCGGTCTCGCTCCGAGCGATGATTTGTCTGAGACACTGTACATGATTCGGCAGAGCCATTGGCTGGCCGCTTCATTTTCTACCGAGAAAACCGAGTTTCCGGGAAATTCACAAAAATTAGAACGGCAACTCACCACTTGAATGTTATGGTCCTCTGTATTCAGGCAGTAGGCCGGATCACGGCTGCACCAAAACCTGCTCTGGCCGATCCCATAGATGTGGTGAATTCCCATTGCCTAGTCTCCTCTCGATAAACTTCAACTGACGAGAGAGCGGCGAAATTTTCATCCTTCCTGAAGGCATGAAGTGCAGAAATCCTCCCAAAAAGACGGAAGCTTTCAATACAAACAGACCCTCCGATGGCATAAATTGCGTTCCCACAGGTAACTAGTGACAAAGCACAACGCTTGGTGCTCATCGGAGTCACTGCAGACCAGGACAAAGCTTCCGGATCGAAACATTCAACGGTATCCAGTGCCTGCGAACCATCCTGCCTGAATACTTGCGAGGGAATATGAAATCTGAATTGGCGAAAAAGTCCGAGCACGCGTCTCGAGATCCAATCATCCGCTTACTATCTGTGAGCCTTCCAAAATAACACTTTCTAAGCGATCATATGCTAATGATCGAACTGCCTTTCCAAAAAAATTGCTATGACTTCTTCTGACTTTTTGTGATTCTTCATTTTGATTCTGATAGCGCTTTGAGTCGCATACTGCAGGAGATTAGAGGTCTTCAAGAATGGATCGAACAAACGAAACTAGGAGTAGGCGAAAAATAAGGTGGTAGAATAATCAGAAAAAATCGCAAAGGCCACGAGGAAAAGTTTTGAAATTACTAAGAAGACCAGAAAACCGAAAGTTCCCAGAACTGAATCCTTGTCTTTAGTGGGAATTCTCGGTTTACAAACGCATCCTCTAAGCAATGTTTCGCGTTCATTTACTAAGGAGTGTTTTTTTATTCCCTAATGCTCCGTTTGAACGATTCTTTTCTTCAGCCAGGTAAATTTTACTGTGATTGGTCTTTTTGCAAGCGTTCGGAGCGAGGAAATAGACAGCGATATCGTGGACATACGAGAGAAGTTTCTCGAAAAGAATGCGCTGCAAAATTATGGACCCACCCAAATTTTGGCCTCCAGAGAATCAAGCGCTGGATCTATCTTCACGGTAACATCACCACTGGATTTAGGGTTGTCAAAAAACTCGGAGTCGAGGTTCCAACAGAATTGGTCCATTCAACAAAAGCTATTGAATGTTTATGAGAAAGCCACTTAATAAACCGGTGCAAGTTCATAGATCCATCAATGAAAGCAATCGCTTTTCGAAACATAAGCGTACCTTTTTCATTGATTGATACACTAAAACTGATAGATGACACCTAAATAACGGATTATAACGTGGAGCAGCGATGATGGGGAATAAAGGGCAGGCACGAAGCTACGTAGCCGCCCTCTATCCTCCAGCGTGGCGGCGCAACTTTTGCCGCTCGACCCTGCAGAAGCCTTTAGCCGTAGCTATCTTCTGCGCATAGGTCCATTGGGATGGAGACACCGGTCTGAGAGGTGAATGTTCTTTAGGATACCTGAGTGGGGAACGACGAAGGTTCCCTATGGACTTGCAACTTCAAAATTTGACGTTTTCTTAATCATCTTTTTCTGCATTCAATATATTTTTTATTTTTGATCATTAACGTTGTGAACTGTAGTCACAACGTTACGGGTGTATGTAAATAATATGATAGAACGTCATAAGAAATAGTGTTGCTCGATATACCGTACGATAGGTATCTCACCAAACATTTTCTCATTCTTCGATACGTCGGTATATCGAGTAGGCTATTGAGTGCCGTATCAAGCCGATTACTCGAGGCGCGGTTCGGGAACGACGAAGGTTCCCTATGGACTTGCAACTTCAAAATTTGGCGTTTTCTTAATCATCTTTTTCTGCATTCAATATATTTTTATTTTTGATCATTAACGTTGTGAACTGGGCAGGGATTCATGAAAGGCAAACCACGTTTACGGCTGGGCTAGCGGAGGAAACCGGCATTCACAAAAAATCCGGTTTGGTTACGGCTGGGCTACGATTGGGCTACGCGTAACCGCACCTCGGAGCTGCGGTTAACCGCGGTTAGCAGCGGTTTTGCGGCTTAGTAGTCGAATTGATGGTGTGTTGTATTAGTGCACAACACTGAGGTTCCAGGAAATACCGTTCTGGTTAATCGCAAACGAGGGGTTTCTCAGGTTTTCTGAATACAATAACGTTTTATTTTGTTGATATGGACCATGAGCACAATTAATTCCGAAACCTTTTGCGAATACGCATAAAAACTTGATATTTTCAAGGCAAGCTGAAAATATAGGAATGCCGCCGTTTTTGACTGCCACATTATAGGCCCTCTAGCCATAATGTGTTCCTCTCGATAACAACGAAAATTCTCAGAATCTTCAACCTCATCTGTAAGTTTTATGTATGTTGCCCATGGCTAACTAAAATCTTTATGCCTGTCCTCCCTGCTCTCGCTCTCTTCTTTATTTTATAGCACGTCGTTGTTCTTTTTGCCCCCACTTTTTGTTCCTAATTCTTGTCTTCCGTGCGCTGACCATTTACCGAGCAGCCACAGGCTCCTCGGTGGGTTTCTTTCCCATTTCGGCTCCGAATTCCCTCATTTTTTCCTTAGAATTTTTTCCCAGCACTTTTCGTACACGTTTTCGTTATTTTTCTGTCGGAAAACCCTAACTTGGTTTGGTACTGTGATGCATGATCTGGTTTTTTTCGCATTTACAACGTTTTCTTCTACTTTTTTTCCGAAGCGCCCACTTAGATTTCTAATGTTAATGTTTTTTACACGGTTCTATGATCAACCTGGGTTTTCTCGATGTTTTTAGTTCAAACTTCTGTTTTTCCCTTGCATTTTGAGCTTTTTCCATAAGATTTTTCTGAGGAGTCGTTTTAGTTCTCTCCTGTTGTGAGCGACAGTAAGCTTGTGTGAGAATGACAAAGAGAAAAAAAACAAAAAAGGGATTCTTAGACAAAAAAAGAGATGGAAAAATTCGCAACTCAAACGACAAACGGAGAACTTGAAGCCAAAAACTCATTGAGAGGACGATGATGATCCCTGCAGCAACACCTAAGCCATGTGAAACACACAAAAAAATTAGAGGGGCGTTTCGAAAAAAAAAGAAGTTGAAAAGGCTAGTAATGCGAAAAAAAAGCTAAATTGGGGGTTAAAATTTCATCAGCAGGTTTGCGGCTCATCGTGAGAGAGCAGCATCACTTTATGTACTTTTAAAAAACCAAAAAGGACTTTTTGAAAAAAGGAAAAAATGAAAAGCTTAAAAATGGAAAAAACATTTCCAAGTTGAGGAAAATCCCTTTAAATGCCTGCGATCCATTGAAGAAGGTTAAGCCCAAGGTAGACAAAAATAAGAATTTAAAAAGCAAGCAAAATTAGCAATGTGCAATAAAAACAGTGACGGGTTAGGGAAATTCCGACCCGAGTGCCAATATTGATTTTCTCCAATCGAGATTCTCGGCGTCAATTGAGTGGCAAGTACGTGGCCGCGGAACAGTTAGCCACCCAACCGCGATGGGGCGGTTGTGATTGCCGGTTCGCGGTTTGGCTACCGCTGGGGTTGCTGCTCTAACCAAACCCAAACCTAGCCGGCTGCGTTCATGAATCCCAGCCCAGAATTCAAAAAAGTCTTCATTCAACAAAGTTACATGCATCGGACGCTTTTTTGCCAAGTTTGCCAGATGATCCACGTTATTACAAAACTTAGCGCGGGTATTGTAATGTGGGTGCGCCCGAAGGGTCAGGGTCTCTCTACACACGGAGGGAGGAGCACGGACGAGATTTATTGCTGACGCGACGCGCGCGGCGGAGTTTCTATCCCCAGAACTAGAGCGCGTCTGCCAAAGGTGGGTTTTTTCATGACATTTCATGTTTTGATTGATTCTCATATGACTTTTTCTATATGTTCACCGATTGTTTCTCTCATTATCCTATTCTGCACACTCATTTCAATAAATTTTGTTTGTTCTCGTGCCGTTGAAAGTGTAATACATATTAAAATAAATCGAGCATCATTTTAGATGCAGTGATGGGATCGCTGCCGCCGAAAACCAGTACAAGTTATTGAAATGAGTACGCAGGATAAGATAATGAGAAGAACAACCAGTGAACATAAAGAAAAAGTCATCTGGGAATCAATCAAAAAATTAAATGCCATTGAAACTCGCGAGCCTTCGGCAAACGCGCTCTAGTGATGGGGATAGAACTTCCGTCGCGCGCGTCGCGTCAGCAATAAATCTCGTCCGTGCTCCTCCCTCCGTGTGTAGAGAGACCCTGACCCGTGCCCGAAGAAGCACTCCGGGGCGGCATGCACGAACGCGGTGGGTTAGGTTGGGGTTAGGCAGGGTTTGGAGCGTCGGCGCGTTTGATGATAGCAGCGCGAGAGCTAAAAGGGGTTTAGGCTAGCACTGAAAAACCTGGAATGGGAGGGACCTGATAGCGCATGGCGCGCGCACCTTCTCACGGACAAGTCCCTTTTACATCGCGAATCGTTTTTCGTGGATATTTTAGGGATTATGTATTAGCTACCCTCATTCGATTTCGTATCAATCAGATGATTACCATTTCTCCTATTCGTTTCTCTTATCCACGAGAAGGTGCCCACGTTATGGTGCGCGCGCCATGCGCTCTAGAGCCTGCCCTCATAGGAGTGCCTCTTCTCCCTCATTTTTGTAATGTCACTGAAATACGACGCTTTAATGCGTTTCTCGTCGTTTCTTCGTAATTTTGGTAACACTTGGAGGCCAACGCATTGTTTTATATAAAAACTTGGGGACGAAAATCGTTGTGAACACTGCCTTCAAATACGTGGCTGGGCTTTGAAGCAAAAAGGTTGGAACCCAATATACACTTTGCAGCAGAATCTCAGGAAGATTTTGAAAACAACCCTCAATCAATCTCTCTCTCTTTCGGTGTCTCTCTCTTTCGGTGTTTCTCCTCTCTCTTCAATTTTTTACGGTAAGGGACAAAGCAAGTTTTGCTTCGAAATATGGGTAGTCACATATTCTCTGTTTCAGAGCCAAAATTATTCTGTTCTTTCGCGCGCTAGTGCCGAGCGAGGGTAGAGACAGCGGGAAAGTGTGGGGAGAAGGAAACGCGGGCAGACGCTCGCGAGAAACGGAAAAGTACCTCTATGAAATAGAACATATGTGTATTCCATTCATGACGGCGATCACAATATTGCTTTCACAACATTCGCCCACTACCGTAAACGGAGAGTGGTGCACGCTGATCGCGAAAGCGTGCTCGGGGCGGTTGCCAGTATCCTCAGACAGGAATGTGGGTTCACCCGGGCGGTGGGATCACACGGGCGCCAAAGGCACTAACCGCCCGGGTGATCCTACATCCCTGTCTGAGAATACTCGCAACCGCGCCGCAGCACGCTTTCGCGATCAGCGTGCACTTTGCGGAGCGAGCGGCAGTGCGGAGGTGAACTGTGCATCGAAGGAGGCATGATGTAAGTACAATCGATCTGGTATATTACTAGAGCACGTGTTATTTAGTGGCTGGACGCGCTGTCTTTGCTGCACACAATCGTGCTCGATCCTCCTCCAGAACCGACCAAGTTTTCCCCCTCTGATGACGGTAAATTGGGGCCAGACTTATCTGAGAAGATAAGAACACTGACTCGAAAGTCATCGAATATGTATGCCCGAAACACATTCAAACTTCGACGGTCACAAAGTCGAGTGCGCAGCGCATCCCACTAAAGGTGACGTCTCCACAAAAAACGTATCTGGTATTTTCCTATCAATCCAATGTTTGAATCAGTTGGAGATAGTAGGCGAAGCTTGAGACCTCAATGCTGCGTATTCGTATTGCTATAGCCCTTTGAAAACTGCTCCTTGGTCTGAAAAGAAGTTTTCCCGGTCGATCATCTAGCACGAGGAGCAGAAGCGTACCGACAGGCTCAGACAGGCCATGGAAATTTAAAGTCCCATATTTCTTATTCGAGAAATCGTCGCGTCCGAGCGTGCGTTTTGGTATCTTCTTGTTTCTGGGTTCTTGAAAAGGGAAAGGCTAATAGAAAAAAACAGTCTCATATAGTAAAAAGGCTAAGAGATTTTAGGTGTCCAGTTTTCCGGCATTTGAGTATTACACAAGACACACCGGACAGACTTGAAAAAGGGAAGCTGAATGCTCCGTTCATTTCAAACGAGTTCTTCTTCGAAACTTTCCGTATTCGGTTCAGTCTAACGCATGAACAAGGCGGCTGGCCGTGCGGTGTTGGCGGCATCGCTGGCCAACGCGGTTTCGATTCGCGCGCGTTGATCAACCGTCGCTGCCCCGTCCATTCGTCAGACTAAATTTATTACGTGAACTCTATGTAGAGGTTTGGTTCCTTTCTTGTATCATTCTTTCAGGAATCAGCAACAAAACAAGTAGCTGTACAGGTGTCTCGATTTCACAGAGGCACGTTCTAACAGCACGCCATTGTGTGATGGAATTACTCCCTGATAGCCATAGAGGTTGCAGTGGGTTGACAACACCGTGAGTAGTTTTTTTAACTTCACCAAAAAGTTGTAGATTCACTATCAAAGAATCGCATCAATACATTTGATCATTTTCAATACGTTGTGCTCTACCCTAAAAGAAGTTGGATGTATGACAGCTCGGGGAACTCTTTAAAATGCAACTCAAAAACTCCTGAATGTTGAGCTCCGCAGGAAAAGTTAAGAATTTGGCATTGTTCTCAAATATTGTGACATTGTTTTTTTGGATTTGGCTCTCAACTTGATTTTTTAATGCAGTGAGATTGTTGACTTTATTTGGGTGTTGTTGGTATATGTAGACATCGTGACCATTAAAATATGGTGACATTGTTGCAAATGATTTCGACAGGCGCTTTAAAAAATTATCATGATCAATTCACGCGTTGGATGGTATTTCGGCAAGCAAACGAAGACAATAAAATCTTTTTCTATATAGCCTCAACCAGCAATGCTGAATGAAATTTGATCTTACGAGCTGAAAATGAGGATTCTCGAATGTTTTTTTTGTCTCTCTCAGTGTAGCCCTCGCTAAGGGTACTAGACCTTCCGCCACCAACTGAAAATGACGAAAACCGAATTTCACACAATTTTTTTTGGCTCTTGACGCTAGCCTTAGATTTTTTTTGTTTTCAACGCTTCAATGATGAACATTTTAAAGCGTGATTTGACTCTGCTCTAGCCGAACTTTACCTGCCTATGCTGTTGTAGTTCGTCTGCGACGGCTCATACGTCTGATTCGATGACAGAACTGGCATACGGTGTCCTGCACACTCTTACTAGAGTCCTGCACATATCTAAAGACTTCTCGAAATTTTCTACTGGGGTCCTGCACACATTGCACATTATCCTGCGTACTCCTACTAGAGTCCTGCACATAATTCACGACGTCCTGCACACTTCAACTGGGGCCCCGCACACATTTCATGATAAACTGCATTTTCCTACTGAGATCCTGCACACATTCTAAGACGTCCTGCATACCCCTACTGCGGTCCTGCACACGTCCCATGATGTCCTACACACTCCCACTAGGGTACTGCACATAATTCACGACGTTCCGGTAACTCCTACTGGGGTCCTGTACACATTGCATGTTTTCTTGCACACTCCCACTAGGGTCCCGCACATGTTTCACGACGTCCTGCACACTTCTGGGTTTCCGCACTTATTCCGTGATGTGCAACACACTCTTACTAGGGTCTTGCCCCTATTACACGACGTCCTGCACACTTCTTCTGGGGTCCCGCACACGCTCCATGATGTCCTGCACACTCCCACTAGGGTCCTGCACATTTTTCACGACGTCCTGCACACTTCTAACGGGGTCCCGCACGCATTTCATTATAAACTGCACACTCCTACAGAGGTCCCGCACACATTCTATGACGTCCTGCATACCCTTACTGCGATCCTGCACACGTCCCATGATGTCCTGCACACTCCTACTGAGATCCTGCACACATTCCATGACATCCTGCACACCCCTACTGCGGTCTTGCACACACTCCATGATGTCGTACACACTTCTACTAGGATCCTACACTTATTTGACGACGTCCTGCACACTCCTACTGCGGTCCTGCACACATTCCTTGATGTTCTGCACACTCCCACTAGGGTCTTGCACATATTTTCAGACGACCTGCACGCTCCTACCGGGGTTCTGCACACAATCCATCATATCCTGCTCACTCCTACTACGATCCTGCATTTTTTCACGACGTCCTGTACACTCCTACTGGAGTCCTGGAGACATTCCATGACGTAATGCGCACTCCTGCTGGGGTCCTGCACACTTTTCATGATGTCCTACACACTTTTACTAGAGCTCTGCACCTATTTCACGACGTCTGATGTCTTACACACTTTTACTAGAGCTCTGCACCTATTTCACGACGTCCTGCACACCCCTACTGGGGTCCCGCACGCTTTCCTTGATGTCCTGCACACTCCTACTGAGGTCCTGCACACATTCTATGACGTCCTGCATACCCTTACTGCGATCCTGCACACGTCCCATGATGTCCTGCACACTCCTACTGAGGTCCTGCACACACTCCATGACATCCTGCACACCCCTACTGGGGTCCTGCACACTTTTCATGATGTCCTACACACTTTTACTAGGGCTCTGCACCTATTTCACGACGTCCTGCACACCCCTACTGGGGTCCCGCACACTTTCCTTGATGTCCTGCACACTCCTACTGAGGTCCTGCACACATTCTATGACGTCCTGCATACCCTTACTGCGATCCTGCGCACGTCCCATGATGTCCTGCACACTCCTACTGAGGTCCTGCACACACTCCATGACATCCTGCACACCCCTACTGGGGTCCTGCACACTTTTCATGATGTCCTACACACTTTTACAAGGGCTCTGCACCTATTTCACGACGTCCTGCATACTCCTAATGGAGTCCCGCGCTCATTTCATGTTGTCCTGCGCACTCCTACTAGGGTCCTGCACATATTCCACGACGTCCCGGAAACTCCTACTGAGGTCCTGTATACATTGCATGCTGTCTTGCACAGGACATCATGGATTGTGTGCAGGACCCCGGTTGGAGTGACAAGCACGCTCATGCCGATCATTTTTTCCGCAAGGCTACCGTAACCCTCCTTTAAAAAATTTCCAAGGGTCAGCTTGGATATGAGCAGGGGTGCGTTCCAAGAAGGTTTCCATGGGGAAAAATGGGTCTGATAAGATAAAACGAATTATAGACTAAAAGATTGGTTCATTTCAAACGGTCTCTTGAACTATCATTGGTTGGTATCAATATCAAATACGATTTCCTTCCGTAGAAATCTTCTTGGAACGCACCCCAGATCGTAATAGCCAACAAACATGTTTGCACAATTTCGACCTCCTCAGCCACTTCCCAGTGGCTTCTCGAAGAGAGCGGTGTGTGAATGAATACATACCGCTCCTCTGCCCTTTTCTACACTGCATATTATGAGCGTGTGTTATCGTTCGTTATCATGTTTTGTTCAAGAATGGCTACGGTAGCCCTACGGAAAAAATGATCGGCATGGGCGTGCTTGTGTAGTAGTGTGCAGAAAGTCTAAAGATATGTGCAAGAGCCTAGTAAGAATGTGCAGGACGTTATGGAACGAGTGCGGGACCCCAGTAGGAGTGTTCAGGACGTCGTGAAATATGTGGAAGACCCTAGTGGGAGTGTGCAAAACAAAAGATACCAAGGTAGACATGATCGATGCCTTACCAATTTGTTTGTAATTCAAGATTGAGTGGAAAGATGTAATATCGGCGTGGAGCGTGAAGAGACTTCGCGTTCACTGTTCAAGATTGGCTCAAACTCAGTTCACCTATGTTATAGCATGTAACACCGAGTTTGCGCCAATCACTAACAGTGAACGCAAAGTCTATTCACGATCCATGCCGAAGTTATACCCTGTCCCAAACGAGATAACAAGCGAAGAGTCCAAAGTAGCAGCGCACCTTCTGCGTCTTTGACATTTTCGGGCGGATTTTCGGACTTAGCGTACCCAAACACGTAGCATGTCCTATCGTAATCCAGAAACAGGTCTGGACGAGCTTTTCACGTCCTCACTAGTTTTTTCACATGATTGATAACTCTTTTGCAATCTTTTCGCTCGAAATGCTCGTGATACTCACTCTTGATACAGATATTTTTCTTTGCGTAGCAGGGAAAGTGTTCTAGAATATGGATAACAGCTCGGAGGTCACGAAGTCTTTTGTTTTTGGATCACGATAGGACATACTACATACGTATTTGCGTAAGGCGTATTTTAGAGTTCCATCGCAGCGCGGCGCGATGAGATGTTTTTTGTGGACATCGATCGATAACGCGCCGCTCGTCGATTCGCATATGAATCATGAAATTGCTCCACGCCGCGGTGGAACTCTAAAAAAACCCCTAAGCGACGTCCAAAAACCCGAAAATGTCAGAGACGCAGAGGGTACGCTGGTTCTTTGAACTCTTGGCTTGCCATCTCGTTTGGGACAGAGTAAAGTTTACCTTTATTCGGTGTTTATTATTGATGTCCCATACATAATATAGTACAAAATAGCAGCTGCAAGAAAATTTGAAAGTTGATGTACTTCTTTTCGTTTAATTACCTTGAAAATAAGAGAATTTCATCGTCTTCCCCAATTTCGAACTCTCCATATTATATACTGTGCAATTACGAAAAAATGTCGAGCGAACAAAAATCGATAAAAAATTAGTTTGAAAACATTTCGGACGAACGAAAATCTTGGAATTTTTATTCGAAATCTTCTCGAAAGAACTTAAATTGAAGAGAAATCGTTTAAAGAAATTGAACGAAAGAAAATCGAAAATATTTTGTTCGACAGAATTTCGGACGAAAATTTTTTGAAAGAAATCGTTCTACGAAATTTTGAACGAACGAAATTCAATAAAAAAATTCGTTTGACAAATTCTCCAACGAACGGAAAAAATTTTCGGAAATTCTTCAAAGTTGTTTTCACAAACTTCGTTCGTGTACAACTGTACTCCATATGTTGTCCTGCCATTTTAAGGATCCGGAGGATCAAATCACTTTCTGTGATCAAGAAAGTCTCCAGCCACTCAGACAAAAACAGCCCACTTCCCGCCGGCCATGTCGGCCTAGTCGACTTCGCGCGGCACCAATTTCGTGGGCGTGGCACAGCGCCCCACTTCCCGCGGAGAGAAAGAGGCTTCCCCGTCTTTCCGCGGAGTGTCGGCGAGCAGTCGGCTATTCCTTGGTGTCATCGAACACTCACTCATCGATCCCCACATTGGAATCATCACTGCACCACATTTTAGAGTGGAGCCAATCAACAATTGCTGAGCAGAGAACGCTGTGTTGAGACTCTTTCCGAAACCCGCGCTGTGTGCGACGCTGGCCTTGGACAGGTGAACCACTGTCCTTTAATGACATCTGCAGGCTGCAAGAAGCAGTGAGTGTAGGAAGCTTCCCCGTATAAGCTCACCCCTTACTTGTCAAGAGCAGTTCAAAATTAAATCCCCAGGAGCGGATTTTTCAAATTTTGTTTCAAGAGATCTTTACTTAAAGGGTGATTTTTGAATGTGCCGCAAACTGGCGGGGCAGAAGGGCCACAGAGTGCGTGTTCAACTTTTATGGGCAGTCAACAAAACAGCGCTGCCGACCAGATGACTAGGTGCGTAGTAATTGTGTTGCTCTAAGTGACAGATACTTTGCTCTAAAATTCAAAGGTGATCTTTGTTGAAGAGGTGGTTAGTTCGCGGCTGAGGTGTGGCTGATTCGTGGTCAACCGACGGTCAAAAGCGCGCGGTTGACCTGCGTTAAAAGACAAGATTACTACCACCCCAGAACGTGCACCTTCTACTGGGGAACGGCAGACACTCGTCTGTCAACGTATTACTTTGGTCAGTGCTGCTATTCTGGAATGCTCTGTTCTGTATTACTTCCTCTGTTGTTTTGCAAGATAGCATGGATCACAAGGTCGTGCTTAATCATATATGTAAATATATAGACTAAGGAGCGATGAATTTGTTCAATGATATCCGTGTCGCGCTCTTATCGGTCTTTACGCTCAATTATGTTTACTTTTCATGACCGAAAAGGCACGACTTCTGACCGTTTACCAGACGATCGCTGGCGCCGGGAATGATATCTCTGCATATCCTGGATCTAAACACACTGCAGCTTATGCATACGCCGCCATTGGCAATGTGAGTGAATACGGCTTAGTATAAGGTAATTATATCAGGATAATCGGCCAAAAATGCTGTTTTTTTTTTCGTTCTGAAGTTGGACTCGGAAGGGGAATCCACATTCGATTCCACTATTTGTTCTTTTTAGAAGTGGGTACCTTTACGCGCCAATATCCGCTGGGTGAGAGCAAATGTTACTTGCAATCTTCTTTTTTCTTGTGCTCTATACCTGAACCTCGCTCTTCTGCAAAGGAGGGAGAGAGAGTCAAGGCAAGAGAGTATAGAAATAACAGAGATTCCGAGTAACATTCGCCATTACTCTGTGAATAAATAATTCTTAGGTGAGCCGTTTGCGATTCGAAGAACTTGGATGTTGAGATGCGCCAATCGTCAAAATATATTTGTTTGTTCATGTGCTGGTCTAGAAGAATAACGCTTCAAAGCATGAAACACATTTAATGACAAAGACGAACAGTTTTAAAGGCAGCGGTCGCGATCAAATATGCTTGCCTTCTTTTCCTCTCTAAACCCTTTTCTACTTTCATTGTTCAATTGTTTTAGTAAATTTGCATTTATTTCTTTCTCTGAAGATTTTTGACTGCTGAACATGAGACCGCGATCTTTTTGGGCGGCGCTGTGCACATGTGCACGAATTGACGTCTTTGGACCCTAGAAACTCTAATTCTAGCCCGTTTTTCACCGCTCTACCTTCCTAGTTCTTCAGCTGTTTTTGATCTAAGCTGATTTTTGTAGTTTTTTTTTGATAATATTTTCATCGTGACCTCTCCCTAACGTAACACTATTTGTTTACAAATTATGCAAAGTACGAGGTGCAAGTAAGAAGCGTCTGCACCTCGCTTAATTTTATGCAGCACGTTTTTCTCGTCCATTGTTTTCCGAAAATTTTTGCTTGAAATGCTAAAAAAATAGAGATGTACAATAAGATCACTAAATGGGGAGCGAAAATAGTCATACACTAAAGCACTCACCTAGTTTCCCACTAACTTCGACAGTTGCATTCCTATATGAACACCCCGATGCAATTTATTCCGAGTAGATTGTGTTTGTAGCTGTTGCTAATTAAGCCTGCTGTTCAAAGCTCGGATCCATGCAAGAATGATCCCAGAGATATTGCTATAATCGAGTTGGACGAGGATATACCGAGAGATGAAGCTTCACCGATTTGTTTACCATCATTTGGGGCGTCACTGCCGGAAGAGGAGCTAACCGCTGCCGGCTATGGAATAACTGATAAGAGAAATTACATTATTGATGAAATTTTGTTAGATGCTGTTGTACTCGACACGATCTTTATGGCTTACGTTTCGGAGCAACCTCTTTCTTCAGAGCCTGAAAAAAATCAAACAAAAACTATGTTTACCCGGCCAAACATCTCCTAAGCTCCACTAAAATCGAGAACCTAATTTTTGTCACGTAGGTAAGGAGAGGAAAACAGAGAATATTCGGTAACTGGCCAAGAAATCGCTAGTGATAAGGGCAGCGTGGAATGTCGATGAAGGGAAACGCCATAGACTACCCTTTGAGATGTTAGAAGGGACGTCTTACGTACGGCCTGAGCTCCCGGGTTATATAGAGACCTTCTCCTTTCCGGTTAATTTTGAGATGATGAGCTTGTATAAAAATGCCGCAAAGTTTTTCGCGCCGCGGTTTTAGTCTCTCGGGCCAATATCTCGACCTTGATATCAAAGTTGTCGCCATTATGCGCAGCGACCCGATGCGCTCCAAGCACTGCAGCTTTCCGATGCCTCTCCTTATCGTCTAGGTATTCTTTGATCCTGTCATGCAGGGGCCGCGGATAACCGATGTATTTTTCGCTGACGTAAGATCAAATAGACCACACCGCGAGTGTGCAGTCTCCAATCCTGCCAGCCGGGAAAATAACACAATCGGGTGCAGTACAAATCCCGTTTTGGACTGCGGCTCAACATCGCGAAGACCGCGTACATGGAATGTGGCGCGCAAGTGGATGACGGATCAATCAAAATTGATGGCACCTACCTCAAAAAAGGGAACTGCTTCAAATATCTCGGCTCTAAGATCACCTCTACAGGCGATAAATCATCGGAAGCTCAAGGGCGCGTAACAGCCGTTTGGATGAAGTGGAGGGCAACCACGGGGGTGATGTGTGACAAGAAGATTCCACTCCGTCTCAAATCAAAAATTTACAAGGCGGTAGTGCGACCAATCGCGCTCTACGCTAGTGAATGCTTGCCGACTTATAAAGCTGTCGAACAGTCCCTGCACACTACGGAGATGAGAATGCTTAGATGGTCATTGGGTATCAGTCTGAGGGACCAGGTCACGAAGGACACTGTGGGTGCCACCTTCGGAGTTGC
Source organism: Aplectana chamaeleonis (assembly GCA_029168955.1). Taxonomy (NCBI): domain Eukaryota; kingdom Metazoa; phylum Nematoda; class Chromadorea; order Rhabditida; family Cosmocercidae; genus Aplectana; species Aplectana chamaeleonis. The sequence continues at coordinate 101,366 of JAPDOI010000897.1, forward strand.
ACCAATAAATGGAAAGATGAAGGAAGCCCGGATGAGATGGTTTGGACAAGTTCCTACGGAAAGATGCTAGTTCCGTGGCCAAAACTGCACTCAACTTGAAGGTGGCTGGTGTCAGGCCGCGAGATATGCCGAGAACGCGCTGGCTCGACCGCGTGAAAACCGACATGGCTGAGGCACGACTTACTCCGGAGGACGCAGCTGACAGGAATAAGTGGAGGACAAGAACCAAACAAGCGGACCCTACGTCAACGTGGGACAAACGCTTGGAAGAAGAAGAAGAGGGCGCAGTACAAATCCGGTCTTTAAGACGATTACGAACCAGACAAGTTTTCAGGTTGTTTGGAGGAGTATCCATCAAGATCATGGAATCATGCAGTTCCTTTTTTTTTCAGACATTTTTTGATCGAAGCGCTCAGTTCGTCGAAGATAAACGCATTTTGAAGGAAACTTTACCCCAAATTGACTCTCCTGGTTTTCAGGATGCGAAACAAGGTTTCTGCGCCTGCGCGAATCAAATCCTCTGGAATTTTCTTTCAAATAGGCTATTTCGCGTGCCCTTTGAATGGATTCCATCTTCTCCTCTCCGGTACACACGATACTTGCTGTTCAAAACATGTTACTTAAAACAGATCTTTTCGCCTGAGATGGATGTGCGGACAAGAAATGTACGATTATGTTCTTGCTTTGAGGTTTCCGGTACCATTTAAAAACATGTCCTCCATCACGTAAGTGGACCTAGACACTCAGGAAAGGTGGCCGAATTTCAACAGGCTTTTCCCTTGTGAACTTTATGATTTCCGATTGAGAGTTTAGAAGGTCAACGCACTGATCCATATCTTCTTGTGTGAGGCAGACGATCAAACAATCATCGATTCACCTACAATACACCATGAGGAGGCGAGCCAGTACCGGAGTTTAAAGGCAGCATACACGCTCGTAAACGTGCTTGAGATAACTACGGAAATAGAATGGCATGGCCCAGATTACAACACCTAAGCAATTTGAAGTGTCAAAAACTACCCAGAATGCCGCTACATGAGTTAGAAGTTGGCCCCACCCTGTATTTTCACGCCCCCTGTATTTGCCCTTTTCCTGCAACGCAAGGTTGTCGGGTCATATTCACCGTTGGTACCGTTGGTAGATTGCCTAACAAGTTAACCACACACGTTACTGAAGACGAAGATGGCCCAACAACCCTGCGTTGGAGGAAAAGGTCAAATACAGGGGGCGTGAAAATACAGGGCGGGGCCAACTTCTAACTCATGTAGCGGCATTGTGGGTCGTTTTTGACACTTCAAAATGCGTGGGCATTATGTTGTAAGCCATACGGTTCGATTCACATTGTTATCCCAGCCACGTTTACGAGCGTGTATGCTGCCTTTAAACTTACCCCATAAAGGCGATCGCGATAGTGGGTGCTAGCCGCTGTTCCATAGCAAGCCCTCTGACCTGTTTAAAATAGCGGCCTGATCATCTGAAAACATTGCAGCTGAGGCCCTCTTCAAGGTTAGGCCAGTTACCAGCTGCGTGAGCGGACCTACAGATAGAATAGCTTGGTTCGTCAGTTGTGTCCTTAAAGGCAGGGTTCTCGATAAAATTGGTTGTTGTGCTATCACCGTAGAAAGGTAGATCTGGCCATCATAAAAGTGAAAATAAGTGAAAAATTGGAGAAAAAACGCTCAGGAGAAAGTTATAGCTTGGTGTCCTCCCGTCCCCAAATATCGAGATTTGGGTAAAAGCCTGTTTTGTCAACTTTTATCCTGCTTCTTGAGTAATTTCTGAACATTTCTAGAGACTACTGATTACTTTAACTGCAAAATAATTGTCGGATAAGCAAACATTAATGGAAATCGCGTTAATAAGGGGGCCTGCCGACATCAGTAATTAGCCGTTATACTTTGTTTCTGAGCGTTTTTCCCGCGAATTTCCGGGTTTTTTCACTTACTTTCACTTTTGTGATGGCCAAATCTACATTCTTATGAACAGAGCTAAAAAGCCGTTTTTATCGCAAACCCTGCCTTTAAACAACGGCTAAACTTTGACGCAGCACACCTTTCAAACACCTGCGGTTTCCTCGACAATTAGCGCAGCGCTAATTTGAACAACCATTGCTTCATGGAGCCTTTACATCAATGTGAGTAACGAGCACGCAATGATTTGCTAACCTAAAATCAAGGATCCATCAGCATGTTTGGGTTATTCATTGTCCAGATCATGACGCTCATAAAAGAGTTCAATTTGACTCTATTCCAGGACCTCGGAACGCCACTACAACGCCTAAACGATTAAGGAAAATCGGATTGTTGGTAATAAAGCAAGATACTGAGAAAAAATGGATTGAAGCGACATCTGAGAACAGTGCTCTGTGTAGCGTATGTTTAAGGCCAAGGACTTAACATTTCAAAGCGGCATTCAGCACAAAAAATTTGAAGACGAAAAACAGAAAGCAGGTGGAACACTTCTCACGAGCTCCCTCGGAAACATTTGTCACGAAGAAAGTTTTTATCGCCTGTATTCGGCTAAGTTTTCCGCTCCGTGGGCCGCTTTTGAATGTGTGTTCGATTTTCGTTAGAGAGAAGCATCGTTATCTGAGGAAAATTATTGTTATAGGGCGACAGTGGCAGTCCTCTTTTCCAGTGGAATAATGAGAAAGCAACTGTGGTTGGAATAGCTAAAGGCTCCAATGGTAATTGCGATCCTGCGGCTGAAGGTAATTATTCAGTTATTCTATCAAAAGTTATGTGCACGAAACCCATAATAGTTTCTGAATGGTAGATTCGACAAGTATCAACATAGGAAACAATTTCACCGCTCTTGACTTAAAGGCTGTGGTCACGATGAAAAACGTTATAGAAAAAACTACAAAAATCAGCTCAGATCAAAAACAGCTGAAAAACTATGCAGGTAGAGCGGTGAAAAACGGGCTAGAATTAGAGTTTTTAGGGCCCAAAGAAGCTGTTTCGTGCACACGTGCACAGCGATGACGAAAAAGATCGCCGTCTCATGCCGAGCAGTCAAAAATCATCGACATTCAGAGGACGAAATAAATGCAAATTCAACGAAGAAAAACAGTTGAACAATGAAAGCATCACTTCAGTCAATGTTTTTGACTAGATGTGCACATAAATCCAAAGCTTCATTGATTAAAATTCAATTTAAAGCCAGCTGATGTTCTTGATATAAGAGGTCACCGATGCCGATGATGTGGAGTGGGCTCGTCCACCATCAAAAGACAAGAAAGTTCAGGCTTCAAATTTGGCCCAAAACAGTGGTTTTTTCGCGATTTTTTCTTATAGGTCCTACTACTCGAGACCCAGAAAAGGGTTTAGAGAAAAAAAGACGGCAAGCATATTTGATCGCGACCACCGCCTTTAAAGGCAGCGTTCACGATGATCATCCGCATTGACTTCTCACAGTGAAATGATAGGCGAGAAGGATCCTAGGCTCCCACTGTCGAAAGAACAGTAGAAAACGAGCCACGAGTGGCAAAATAACGGCTGCAACCAAGCATTTTGGTGCCCCAGACACGCCCCGGGCCCCAGATTCGCCCCTCGGAAGGAACAAATGAAGATTCGAATTATAGGAATGATCAAGTGAAGGAAGTGCTGATAAGTGAGCTGTTTTATTCATTGCACTGATAGGTATCATCCTTCTAGCGGTCAATTCCTCCACGCTCAAAAACCAACGTAAACAAGGGAGGGCCTATTTTGACTCAAAAACGCGTCTTTCGTGTCCTTTTTAGGCATGCCTTGCTATATAGGGCACCAGACCTTCCGTAAACCGTGGAGATATCGGAAGTGAAATTTATCATGAACACTGCCTTTAAAGGCAGTGGTCACGATGAAAAACGTTGTAGAAAAAACTACAAAAATCAACTTACATCGAAAACAGCTGAAAAACTATGGAGGCGAGGTGAAAAACAGGCTAGAGTTAGAGTTTCTAGGACCCAAAGGTCCTTTCCGTTTCTAGGACCGTGCACAGCGCCGCTTAGAAAGATTGCCGTGTCATGCCGAGCAGTCAAAATTCATCGACACTCAGAGGATGAAATAAATTCGAATTTACCTAATAAAAACAGTTGAACAATGAAAGCAGACACTTCAGTCAATGTATTTTACTAGATCAGTACATAAATATATTGAAATTTAATTTCAAGCCAGCGGATGTTCTTGATACTAGAGATCATCGATGCCGATGATGTGGAGTGGGCTCGTCCACCATCAGAAGACAAGAATGTTCAGGCTTTGAAATCGGCCCAAAACGGAGGTTTTTTTGCGATTTTTTCTTATAGGTCCTACGAATCTAAACCCAGAAAAGGGTTTAGAGAGGAAAAGAAGACAAGCATATCCGATTGCGACCACTGCCTTTAAAGGCAGTGTTCACAATAAATCTAGTTCTTGAGGTTTCAGTGTGAAACACTAAGTTGGCAGATGCTGCAGTGGATAGAGTCGAAGAAAGCAGCGAAAACGGGCCAGAATCGATAAAAACGGCTTTGAAAGTTATCCCAGTGCGCCTACCTGTCCCGGTCCGCCCCATTCGGACGAGCTTGTGGCGCCGCACACGTTTCGATGGCAAATTGCCAAGCAACTCTGCCGCGTCCAACCTGATCGATTCTCGCAGATTTCGCGATCTGCGCGCGCTCTCGGAAATCAGCTGGGCCGATGATTCTCGTCCACGCGCTGAGAGTTAGAAACCGTTATTTTAGCTTTCTTCTTTGCTTTTTCTTCACTATAAGTTACCTTTTGCCCAAACAGTCGCATTTTGGGCCGAACTCGAGTGCGACATTCATGTTGAACACTGCCTTCAAAGACAGTGTTCACGATGAGAAGACCTTTTTTTTGGCAAAAAAAGTATGCTCTGGGTCCCTCCTAGAAAACAGAAATACGACTGAAAAGGCCCAGGAAGCGGGTGAAAATCTCGTTGACCAGTTATCAGATTCATTTTTCCTCCCGTGGAAATCTTCTTGGAACGCACCCCAAGAAGATTTCCACGGGAGGAAATTATATTTGATAGTGATACCAACCAATTACTATATCGTCCATCACTGGATGAGAGATCGCTGCGACGCTGCTTGGCGGGAAAAATTGCGCGCGGGAAAACGAAGAGAGAGTGACTATTGATCGCCCAATTTCTCCCGCCAAGCAGTGTCGTGGCGATCCCTCATCCAGTGATGTACTATAGTTTACCAGCGGCGTCGGCCGGCTGACGCCGGCCTCTGCCGCTGGGGCCCGGCTGCGCCGGCCCTTTTGTCGGCTTCGCCGGCATCTTGGATATAAGGCAAATTACTCGGTGCTTTCTTTCTTCCTGCGCCGGCCCATGAGCTGGTTTAGGCGGCAACACTTAAACCATCGGAAATCGCAAAGCATTCCAAACCTTGCTACGCCCGTTTACCTTATCTGTACCGTGACACACCGGTCGTTCTTCCGTTTTATAAGATCCTGAAGTGGCCTTTGATTTATCTTAATTTTTGTCATGATAAGGACAACCGCTGTTCGGAATTTACTAAACGTTTTCATGATCAACCGACCCCCTGCTACTTTTATTGCCAAATGAAGTAGAATGATGTTTGTGTTTCATGGATGCAGATTTTGATTAACTCTTATTTTCATCGTATATAAACCCGATTTAGAAAAGTTAGTGCATATAAACAGCTAAGCAGTTGAAATGAGTGGTGAAGAGTAGGGGACCTGAAGAAAGGAGTGGTGTACGCTCTCTTTTAGACGCACATAGTGAATCAGAAGTAATGCGCTCTCTCTCTCTCATGAGTCTCACACGTTTTCTAGGGCGTCCAGCGCTCCCTTTTGGGTCTCACACACTTCCTACGGCGCGATCTCCCTCGGGTCTCACACATTTTATGCGGCGCCCCGCGCACTCCCACTTCGGTCCCGCACACTTTCTACGGCGGCCGGCGCACTCTCACTCAGATCCCGCACACTTTCTACGGCGTCCTGTGCACTACCACTTGGGTCCCGCACACTTTTTACGGCGTCCGACGCACTCTCACTCGGGTCCCGCACACTTTCTACGGCGTCCGGCGCACTCTCACTCGGGTCCCGCACACTTTCTACGGCGTCCGACGCACTCTCACTCGGGTCCCGCACACTTTCTACGGCGTCCAGCGCACTCTCACTCGGGTCCCGCACACTTTCTACGGCGTCCGGCGCACTCCCACTTAGATCCCGCCCACTTTCTACGGCGTCCGGCGCACTCTCACTCGGGTCCCGCACACTTTCTACGGCGTCCGGCGCACTCTCACTCGGGTCCCGAACACTTCCTACGGTGTCCGGCGCACTCCCACTTGGATCCCGCACACCTTCTACGGCGTCCGGCGCACTCCCACTTGGGTCCCGCACACTTTTTTCGGCGTCCTGCGCACTCCCACTTGGGTCCCGCACACATTCTTCGGCGTCTTGCGCACTCCCATGGGTCCCGCCCACTTTCTTCCGCCTCCTGCGCACTTGCAGTTGGGTCCCGCACACTTTCTTCAGCGTCCTGCGCACTCCCACTTTGATCCCGCACACTTTCTATGGCGTCCGGCGCACTCTACCTTGGGTCCCGCACACTTTCTACGTCGTCCGGCGCCCTCTACCTAAGGTCCCGCACACTTTCTACGGCGTCCGGCGCATTCTACCTTGGGTCCCGCACATTTCTACGGCGTTCTACGCACTTCCACTTGGGTCCCACACACTTTTTTCGGCGTCCGGCCACTCTACCCTGGGTCCCGGACACTTTCTACGGCGTCCTACGCACTTCCACTTGGGTCCCCCACACTTTCTACGGCGTTCTGCGCGCTCTTGAGCCCGTACCCGTAAGGTAGCCCGTCTTGAAAGTCAAGCCGAATAAACGGTCAAACAAACACACAGAGAAACGCACACATACATAAACACACACACGCACACACAAATTTACCAAAATATATATAGTAGGATGAGGCCACCTAAAATGAACATGTCTTTCGGCCTATCATTCGTCATATCTTATCAGACCCATTTTTCCTCCCATGGAAATCTTCTTGGAACGCACCCCTGATGAAAACCATCTGGAGTGATAAAAATCCACCTGATACGACCAAGGTGGATTTTTATTAGTTGAGGATCATTTTTATCATTCCATCTCTTCCGGTTCTGCGTGTGTGTCATAGATATTAGAGTGAGGACTTTTTGAAAAGAGACCGAGCGAACGAAATTCGAATAAATTCGTTCATTTTTTATTCCGAACGAACGAATTTGGAATAAATTCGTTCATTTTTTATTTCGAACGAACGCATTTCGAATAAATTCGTTCATTTTTTATTTCGAACGAACGAATCTCGAATAAATTCGTTCATTTTCTATTTCGAACGAACGAATTTCGAATAAATTCGTTCATTTTTTATTTCGAACGAACGAATATTCGAATGACGAATAATTGAAGCATCCATAGCAATATCGCGCAACTACGAAGTGAGCGGCAATAACAAGTTGAATTCTTCTTCTAAAGCTTTATTTCCACCTACAAATAAAATTAATAAGGCACGACTCATCTCTGAACCTGTACGGGCTACACCGCAAAGAATGCTACAAAATCAACTTTTCTGCTCTAACTTAGCCTAAGGAGCTTATTCGAGGAGCCTAACTAACTTTGCTCGCCCCATAAGCCAACAAGATTGGTGGAGCCGAGCTCCATAGTTATCTCCAAAGGGTGCATTCGTCTCTATAGTCTATATGAGAGGCGCCGAGTTCAGCTGGAGCCAACAACGGGGCTCGGCTCCACCGACCTGGCTGGCTTATGGAGCGAGCGGAGTTCGGAACCCGATATATCATTCGACGCAGAATTTTACGTAGATTTCAAAAACAACCCTCACTATGTTAAAGAGTTGTAGGCGAAAAGCCGGTGTTTCGTAAAATGAATTAGGCTGGAGGATCGAGAAAATATGTTTCCAAACTGGAAGCACAAGTTGACGCAGAATTCTATCTCCAAGCACAAAAAAGTTATGGACGAAAAACCGGCGGTGACACCCACACAATCTTGAAAATGACTTGCATGAGTGTTGGGTCACTTTCATTCTTTTTCGGGGCGTTTCACCGGTTGTCACAGGTTTTCCCATTGATGGAGGTCCCCCCTTCATCAGCCCAGAGGTAAAGGTTGGTGGAGTACATGGCTCCACCCAACGAAGCTATAGTTGGTGTTATCATTGCGCAGCGGCATGAAAAAATGGGAAGGGCCAAGTGCGATTGCCATGTGGCTCCCCGTGTTAGAACCGCCCTAGTAGCCTCATCAGACGGTGTGGGGAAAAAATTTAGCTCTTGCGTTCTGAAAAATGGAGCAATGTAGTGAAGAAAATGTCATCAGTCTGGAAAGGTATGTCGATTCTTTCATGAATTAGAACTGATTTTCATATTTTTTGTTAAAGGCAGTGGTCACGATGAAAAACGTTATCGAAAAAACTACAAAAATCAACTTAGATCAAAAACAGCTGAAAAACTATGAAGGTAGCGCGGTGAAAAACGGTCTACAAATAGAGTTTCTGGGGCCCAAAGAAGCTAGTTCGTGCACACGTGCACAGCGATGACGAAACAGATCGCAGTCTCATGCCGAGCAGTCAAAAATCATCGACATTCAGAGGACGAAATAAATGCAAATTTAACGAATAAAAACGGTTGAATAATGAAAGCATCACTTCAGTCAATGTTTTTGACTAGATACACACATAAATTCGAAGTTTCATTGATTGACATTCAATTTCAAGCTAGCTGATGTTCTTGGTATAAGAGGTCATCGATGCCGATGAAGTGGAGAGGGCTCGTCCACCATCAAAAGACAAGAAAGTTCAGGTTTCAAATTCGGCCCAAAACAGTGATTTTTTCGCGATTTTTTCTTATAGGTCCCACTACTCGAGACCCAGGAAAGGATTTGGAGAGAAAAAGACGACAAGCATATTTGATCGCGACCACTGCCTTTAAATCAGCTCGGGTATTCAAATTGGAATAACGTTCGAATATTCACCTCTACGAGTAATCGAATTTGAATAATGTTCAAATATTCACCTTTTGCGAATAGTCGAATTCGAATAATATTCGAATATTCACCTTTTGCGAATAGTCGAATTCGAATAATGTTCGAATTTTCACCTTTTGCGAATAGTAGAATTCGAATAATGTTCGAATATTCACCTTTCCCGAATAGTCGAATTCGAATAATATTCGAATTTTCACCTTTTGCGAATAATCGAATTCGAATAATGTTCGAATATTTACACTTTTCGAATATTCGAATGTTCGAATAAAAATTCGTTCGTAAAATTCGAATATTTATTCGAACTCGAATATTCGGTCCTCACTCTAATAGATATCGACCGGGTGGGACTAGGACGGCCGGTTTTTCGGCCGACTATGACGGGGGCCTCATACTTCACTGGCGGAGCGGAAAGCACTGAAGGAGTGAAATTCCATTCATACTCTCCTCTTCGCCCGTGCGGGCCGCTCTGGCTGAGCGGGAGGTTAGGAGAATGAATAGCCACTTATCGCAAAAGTTTCTAACATGCTAGCATGTACATTTCCCATCTAATTTCTAAGGAATTTCTTATAGGTAACAGAAAACAAAGTCATTTACCGAATTATCGAGCATCAGGCTGACGTCAGGTTTTATGTATTGTCTGCAGTCTCCCGAAACACACAAAACCGCATTATTAAATACTCCAGAGATTTTTGCCAACCGTTGTTCTCCGGTATTGGAGAGTTCTGTGGTAACTTTAACCGTCTAACGCCTACTTAGTGAACTCACTTACGCAACGAAATCACAATCTAGTATGTTTGTCTGTTTTTCATACTGAACTCTGCCTTTAAAGACCCAATACACTCCAACTATAAGACATGAAATTTTGCATTTTCATACAATTGCATAGCAGACCTACTATACTGTATAGAAGTTCAAAGGACGAAATCACGATTCCTCTAAATAAGCGAGATTGAAGCGACATTCATGAGTTCGAACCTCCTGATGACTAGATCGCGCCGCGCCCCTTTTCCTGGTTTTCGAATTCAATAAGGGTCAGAAAGAAGAATGAATTACCGTGTCTTAAATTTTCACTCCCTTTCCGGTCTGCCTCTCCATTCCTGATTCTCTCGTGTGGCGGCTGCGATTCGAGAAGAATGCAGGCCTGACACTAATCGTTCACGAAATACACGCATTGAAATATGGGCGTTTCCAAGGAAGCGATCACTTTATTGACTTTGAACCATTTGAAAGCTACCATAGTAATCAGCCTGCAATCCTCTCTGAAGTCAGCATAACAATTGGTATATACTCGTGTTTCATGTTGCCTGCCATACTCTTTTTCTAGAGTTATTCACTACGCTAACGATCGTTTTTTTTTTCTCAAGCGGTTAGCTAAACAGTAAGTCATGAGGTTATCGTATACTTGACCTGCTTGACTTATTATGGCTGGCTTCCGCCCAGTGCGGTCATTCCGCTACGTCACCAAGGTGCGCCGTGCTAGTAGTCTGCCACTTCCATTAGTGACGGTCTCCAGCCACAGTATGATCACAGTCCATCCGTCTGTCACAAGTTCACTTTTACAAGAAAAAAAAAACTGAACTGCCTTCCGATACCGAGTGGCTTTGAATTCTCTGCAACCACATCCGTCCAAAACTTCCGCCAGCGTTTAAGTTGTCTTTTTCCCGACACGTTCTGGAAGCATTCTTGGAACGTGTTGTACTAGACGATCTGGCGTGCTTCTTAGTATGTGCCCAAACATCCAATGTCGACCCTCCGTCGCCGCTTGAGAAGGCGTTGGAAGACGTAGGCGCCTCCATCGCGTCGAGTTTTGATGTACTGCGTCAAATTTCTTGTAAAGAATTTCGTTATGGCATACACGCGGCCAGAAATATTCAAGCGAACGCCTAAACAGCTTCCTGTTCGTGCAATGCGACCTTTCCATCTGCGTCTTTGGTGCGGCTCACGTCTCCGATCCGTACATCATGACTGGGCGAATAACAGAACGATAGACGCTCAATTTTACTTCCTTTGCGATTGGGGTAGACCACAAACACTTGATCAGAGAATTGAATGCAGACTCAGCTTTCGTACATCGTTGTTGTTGTTGTTGTTGTACATCCGTTACATATCCACCATCGTTCTTCAGCAGACAGACCAAATATCAAGAAAGCTTCGATACGTCGTCCAAGTGCGCGGACCCACACTGAAAGCTTTTTTGAGACAAACATCTGTGCGCATTGGCCGGGACGAAGACGAAGTTCATATACAGCATACATCGAAACGACGTGAGGCATACATCGGAGCGAGGTTCACAATCCTTTGCAGCTCTGTGTTGTTTTAAAGGCAGCATTCACGATTATCATCTTCGTAGACTTTCCACAGTGAGATGATAGGCGAGAAGGATCCTAGACTACCAGTGCCGAAAGAACGGTAGGAAATGAGCCAGGAGTGGCAAAACAAGGGTTTTGGTGTTCCAGAACCGTCCCGTGTTCCAGTCCCGCCCCCTCGATATGAACAAATGAAGACTCAGATTACAGGAATAAGTTAAACTCTGGAAAATCTCTAGTGACCTGTCGATTTCGATTATCACCAGCAGCGGAGCAGTGGCCTTCGGTGAAATTTAAGTAGTGATAAGGAGGTTCCGTCGAAAAAGCCACCGCTCCGCGCTGTGGTAATCGAAAACACGAGTTCACCTGGAATGAAACAGAGTCTAGCTGATCCCCTTAATCCACTGATAGGCATCATCCTTCATAGCGGTCAAATCCTCCACGCTCAAAAATCAACGTAAACAAGGGAGGACCTATTTTAGCTCAAAAACACGGCGTTCGCGTCTTTTCAAAGCATACCTTGCTATATGGGGCACCAGACCTTCCGTAACCCATTGAGATATTGAAAGTGAAATCTATCGTGAACACTGCCTTTGAAGGCAGTGTTCACGATGAAAATCGTTTTTTTCTGTTCTCCGCCTATCGTGAAAACGGCCCCATGCTGATTCCAATGATGTATCTGGAATCGTACAAGACCTTCTGGGAGCGGAGTTATGGTCCCTCATAGATTGAGCTAAGAAACATGGTGGACGAGTTGTTCGAAGCTTGTTACTTCCGTCTTTTGCAGCCGATCTATGCGAGCTGACCTGAGTAAAGAGAGAAGCTGAGAGGGAAGGGAAGAACGGGGCTAATGATCGGAAATCATCGCCCCTCTCACGATCTCGAGCATTGATTCGTTCACGTCGGTGGGCGTGTGTTGCGCTTTTGGGGTTTGTCTTGCGCTCGACGTGGCAACTTCGGGCTCCTTTGGAGCGTTTCCTGGCTCGTTTTCATGCGTTCTCTCGACGTCAACGTTACAGTGTGCCCCTCCACTACCCATTCCTAGTGGAAACTGAAACACATTTTTTATCGTGAATACTGCCTTTAAGCGACTAGCACAGCGACTTGATGGTGGTAATATCACGTCCGCAGGGAACTTCTACAACTCTGTTCATGATGTCATCAACGGCAAAGTTGAATACGGAAGTACCTGCTACGACTCCTCGCCTTACTCCTATTTTTGCCTCGGAAGCTGACGTATACCGGTGTGCGAACAGTAGCTGTTGCTCCTTTGCTCGTGACCTGGATTAGTCGAACAAACTTCTCCGGAACTCCATCGGCACGAAACGTGTTGAGCAACCGACCACGATAAGGAGAGTCGAGTACGGCTTCGAAGGATTACTTTTTTTCACAACAAGCACTATTTCGATGATCGATCTCCCTGGCTAAAAATTGACCTGCTCATCTCTGGTGATTTCTTCGCGATGAGAACACGTCCTTAGAATGCTGCTTCAACTCTTCACATAAACACATCCACGGCAGACTTCTGGCTGCGAGTGTTGATGATTTTTGACTGCTCAGCATGAGACTGCGACCTTTTTGGGCGGAGTTGTGCACGTGTGCACGAATTGGCAACGTAGTATCCTAACAACACTATTTTTATCTTTCTTGCCGCGTAACCTTCGTAGTCAAGCTGATTTTTACGGTCTCTTCCACAACTTTTTTCATCCCGACCACTGCCTTCAAGGGACCTTGAAGCTGCGCCCACATTAAAAGGGCCTCCTACACTCCACAGAAAACATAAGCACCCGAACAATGATCAATGCTCAATATCCAGTAGACTAACCTTACTAGATAACCTCACGGGGCCATCTCCACCATTAAAAAGTTGATGTTTTCTGGTCAAATCTGGCTCGCTGTCTCGGAATCTGACATCGGATGAGACATGGACGCCATTGAACAGAGATAAAAAAAGCGTTTTTGAAGCCAGTTTTGATGAGTGTTCGAAAAACTCTTTCGCATTTGACTTCAGACTTGCAACGGAGGGTTGCCCAGACCACTGAACGCGAATCTGGAGTCTGTTTGTCGCTGGACTTGGGGTTATTGTAGGTTACGGTAGGCATAATGTCTTTTAACAGTTAAGAGACCGCCTGCTCCACAGCGAATTCCAACAGCCGACCGGTGCGCTCCACGGCTAATCGTTTTCGTGGGTGACATGTGTGGACACACGGTCTGCTGGGAGCCACATCGATTGAAGCAGGCTTTCTTAGGGGTATGGTATACTTCGTCGCGGTAATGAGCGACAGGCATGCAATCTAACACAAATCGCGGCGGGACCGGCATCGGAGCAACGGCAACGGTCGTCGTAGGAACAGATGTCGCTTGTGGGTCGCAGCGACGTGTCGCGGAGGGTTGACATACTGCAAATGTGCCATAGCCTGTCGCTACCACTGTCGCTGTCGCTGTGCAATGCACTGCGACAGCCACAGATTTAAAGGGCGGGAGGCGGTCGCTGTCGCTGTGCAGAGCGACGCGACCGTGTGTCTCAAAAGTATACCATACCCCTTACATGGTACACAACCAACGCATTTATCGCTCTTTCACTCCACCTCAGAGTTTATCGTTCTACAAAGAATTGGAGAGAAACCATTGTAAAGCAACGATCATTTACTTCCTCATGCACCTGGTGTATTTCGAATTTGAAAAACATTTCAACTTCGCACAAACAAGGTGCTTTGAAACACATCGCAAATTTTTGGGTGTGCTGGTCACAAAGTAAACGTTTTTCTCTCGACTTCTAAATTTTCCGTAGGTTACGGCAAATTGTTAGGACTGCACCGTCCGAAGCAAACCTGGAGAACTTGAAAGTTTCTAAAAAAATGGATGGACCTCAGGTACGTGATGCCCTAATAAGCTTCATGGAGAACTTAGTGGTCCCAGAGACTTTGACCTGCAAAGATGTTTATGGAAACTGATGGCACCTACTCCGTAACCTACCGTAATCTATCATAAATCGATAAACGGATTACAGAATGGTGTTCAGCACTTCGATCAACCCCAGTGCTATAATTTGAGCCATATCTATCATAGCGCTCCGGAAATCGTTAAAAGTCGCGATTTGCCATAAATTGGCCATTTCCCCCCATGGGAAGCTTCGAACGAATGGAGTCGAAAACTTCGGGAAATCGACCAATAGTCCCCATATTCATGATCAGCTCTCCAAATAAGGCTTTAAATTAAATCTGGAACGATTTTTAAAATACTCCAGAGCCCTCTGATTCGTTTAAATCCACGCCCAACTGAAAATCCGTACAAGTCCAAAACTTTATCATTCTGTGCAAAGCTGGGAAAATGTGCCTTCACCCACAATTTGCTCAGTGGAGTAGTTTTGGGTGCTGAACACAACTGTGAGGTCCGTTTTGGCTTTTCCATTCACTAATGCGCGTTTTTTATAGTGAAAAGGTGCTTTACAAAAAATTAGAGGCTTCTAGCCTTTTCAAATCTGTAACTCATGTATCCACAGCCTATTGAAAATCAAGGAACCGACTTATAATCAATGTTGAGTACGTCGAATAACCCTTCATTGAACTTTTTAGCCAAATTCACCCAAGTACTACGAGCGTCACGTTCAGCTCAGCTGCAGGAAACACGAACTTTGACAGGCTTTTCTTCGAAAACGTCCACGGCAAAATCCGACTTCAGATTCGAAGAAAGCGTGCTAGAGTATACAAAAGAACATTTATCGTATTTCTGATCCGCGGGAATACCATGCTAGGTTCCCTAGTTAGATTGACACGATCTACCAATCTTTGAAATATGTTTAGGCTTCCTCCTACCCCCCCCCTCCACCACTCCTACTCTCCGAAATTTGAAACTGTTGCTGAATTTCAGTGCGCGCTCCGTGGAATCACGAATCACCATCACCGAAAACTGCGTAAGCGTAGCGATCATGCCGCTACTCCTCGCGACTGTAAATTTAACCCTGGCGAAGCCATCCACATTGAGGATAGAGCTTAGTGAAGAGCAATATGCTTTCCGATAGAAAAGATATTTGTAGATCCATATGTGGCTTAGCCTTTGGTCCTCAGGATCATTGAGAACTGTTCACTTCAGGTACATCAAATGCATTCGTGGATGTAACTAGAAATGTGGATTGGATCTGTTCGAAAACAGGTGCATATGTTGTCTCATAGTGATTTGCTAAAGAGAGCTCCCAGCTGAGTGATGACATGGCATTTGAGAGCATACGACTGGTGTGCACAGAGAGTGCTTATTGGAAGAGATGCTTTTTAAATATGGTGAGAAACTCACCGCGCTTACATATGCGTGTCCCTAATTACTTTATAGAATCTTTTCTTTCCATCAGACCTCTCTCTGAAGATACAACAAGTTTTGAAGGCCAATATGGTTTTTGCAAATGATGGTGAGTGGAAACCTGGAAGATCTCCGACTTTTCACTGTAGAACTCGTCACTGAGTCAGCTTCGGTAATTGTTGCTCCTTCCCTAACGTGATTGTGAAGAACTCCTCCGATGGGGTACTTCAAAGCAGCAGGTGTCTGTTCGAAAAGGCATCACAGCTGATGTCCTCCTACCCTCTATCAGAAGCACGCAAGAGCAAATTGCTTGAATCCAAATCTGGGTCAGTTCAGTGTTCGAAAGAGCTGCATTCGTCTGACTTTTTTCGTTTCCTTAATCGCGACAAGGAGTAAAATTTAGAGCGTAAGTGCCCCTGAAGATTTTCTATCGATCTGCACACATATAACTCTTCTCAGAAATCTCTATAAGCGATGGGTCCTCGATTACCTTGAAAATTCATAACAAAGACAAAATTCGATAGGTAACCTCAAACATCACTTGAAAACATCGTTTGCCTCCTGGATGTTCTCAGAAAATGCAGTAAGTGACGAAAATGTGGGTGCTCTGAAACTGTCTGGGCACACGTACAGGATCAGGCATCATGCTCTCGCGTTCTTCTAGTAAGAGGTCCAAAGACTTCAGCTATGATATGTTTCGAAGCGGGCACCTCCTGCTTCGAAATGACTCGAGCAGTTTTCTACTCCAAGTGCGAGAACTAGGAACAATCACCCAAGGCTACTATGTGGCGAATTATTTCGTTGAAGTTGGGGACCCGTAGACTTCCGCTCAACACTTACTACAAAAACTATTTTAGGCTCCAGATTTTGGTACTGTTACGGCTGCGAGTAGTACAGAAGTACCTTTATACCTTGATGTCCATCTTAATCGGTGGTCTTCTCGATGTGCACCACATTCGCTTTAAGATTCCCTAGAAATGACAACAGTCATCCAGTGTGTAGACCTCTTCGTTTGAATGACTTGTTAGATGTGTCAGCCCAACGCTTTGCAGAGCGGCCAAGAGTTCTTTTAGCCTTTTGTGGGTAGTATCAGTGTGTGATCCTGGTGCTCCATCTATCGTCGTTTCGGCGTACAACGTGTCCAGCCCATCTGTGTTTCGCGGACTCGATATGGGACCACGCATCTCGGATACCAGACTTCTTCCGAAGCTCCTCGGTTCGGAAGGCCTCCGTCGGTTCGTATTCAGAAGACATCTCTCCAATGCCTTGGGAGCGGTCCTGATGACAACAGAGGTGCCCTTATTGTGAGTCCATGCGGTACCATAGCAAAAAGCTGGCAGTACAATGGAGTTAAAAGTGAGCATGCAGCTCAACATCCTGAATCTCATTGGTCACCTCTCGAATTGTGCCCATTGCTGCCCAGACTGCTCTTCTCCGTCGACCGATTTTGTTCGTAAAGTCGTTCGCCATGTTGACTTCTCGACCGAGGTACACGTAGCTGTCACCTTTGTCCAGTTGTTTTCGCCGAGGTAATCTAGCCCATCATCGCACCACTGGTTCGCCATCGTCTGAGTTTTCTCAATGTTCATCACTAGACTAATCGTCTTGTCTACGCAATCTAACTCCTTCACCATATCATTCATCTCCGTGGTGTTGTCGCTGAGCACAGAACTAAGCAAATTTAATGGCGAGAATAACGAAAGTTCAAAATAGTGCAGTAGAATGTGGAGTTGGGTGAGTGATGACGGATTCAGGTCGACGTACCCTCGTTGAGCGTTGGTGGTAGCTGGAAGCGGCGACAACTAGAGCAAGGTGGCGGTGGTTGTAACGGGTGCGGGTGACTGGATCTCATCTGAAATAGTGTAGCGACAAAGGTTTCCACAGCGCTGCGTGTGGTCTGCTATAGGCGGCTGTTTGGCACGCCTTCTAAAAACTCCGCCCAGTTGAAGATCAGCCAATGCGGCGACCACTTCGTATTCTCTAATCAAAACACCACCCCCTCTTACTAGAAGCTTACAGCAGTGGTGTGGTAAGTGCAGAAGAATTGCTCCCAACTACAACTCTTGGCGCTTCCGTCTGCGACGCTGTCGCGTGGATTTGCGGATAGGTTGAGGCGAAAAAAAAAATGCTTTGCCACGATGCTAAACTCTAGGACGGTCATTGATTGATCCGCTTCAACCTCCCGGTCGTTCGTCGTTATCTTCGACACCGATTCCGCAGGGCTCGTGGGCTAAAGCGATCACATCTCTAGAAAGGCGTTCTGGATTTACATTAGCGTGTGCCATCGGTGTAGTCTCAGCGTTTGTTAGCGTTGTCTCGAATAGGCCGAGCAACAACTTCCGCGTGCTCATATCGACGTTTCCGAACGGCTTAGTCATCTTCCTAAACTGGGTATTTTCACTGAAAGGGCTGGTATGTCCTTATACTGCCAAATATGGCCAGCAGCGCCTTTTAGTGAGTGTGGAGCGTGACAAGCGCCTCCCGTACACATAACTAAGGAACTTTTTACTGCCTCAAAGTGTCATAAGGCGTCTTTATCGCCTTTGGTGTAGTTCCCTTCTACGGAAGTCAATAGTCTCGAGCCTCGGCCGATCGGTTTTTCTGTAACGTCAGGCATTCTGTGTGAGATCATATACCCGAACCCATGACCACGTAAGCAGCTACGATTATTTTCTTCTTAGGAATGGAGAGCGAGGCTGAGAATCGAGGGAAAGACTAGGCTACTGATTGTTAGCCACAGCCCATCTCGCCACTATTGATCTCGAAAGGTTGTCATAGGGGGGAAGGCGAAGATGCTTCTGCTGTGGTCGCGCAAGAGTGGCTTCTCCCTATATCTCGCCTACTTCGAGAAACTGAGAGCTCGCACTTGGCAAGTGTTTTATAGGGTGGGTAGTCATCGCAATTATGTGGAAACCTCTAATTTCCTCAGAGAGTTTGAACTGTGCCATTGAGGCACATTCCAACCTCGGAGGTAATTTATGGTATTATTGTTCGACCGCCGTGCATAGCAACCCTGTCAAGCGCGAAATCTCAACTCGCTCGAATACGCGAGAAAGAGCGCGTGAAAAACCAACTGCGTCCCCAGAAGAGGAAAATGGATAACTCAGGCAAAACTATTTGTCCTGAATTCGTCGAAAACTTGTCCTGAGTAGGTCGAGAATCCAAAAGTTGTTCTGAATTCAGGGAGAAGTTATCGAAAATTTGGGGAAATCGTGTTTTTGTCTAGAAATGCTGCAGAAATGCTGCAGAATTCAGGACATTTTCACGCCAGCTAGGGAATTTGCTCCGCTTTCGTCGAAAATTTTTGGAAAATTCCGGACGGCTGCTCTAAAAATTCGAACTTGCTAAATTCAGCGGAATCCTCGACTATTTCTCGACAAGTTTTCAATCTTTGACAATTTCTCGACCAGCTTTGCATGTCGTCAACCAGCAGCTCCGCTTCAAAGATAAAACATATTCAGAGCTCAAGCAGGGCTGTGCCAAACGCTGAGCTGGGAATCGGGAGAAGGATTGGAAGGACTCGAACAGGAATGTGCAGGAAAGAATCGGAACCGTATAAGACGTTGCTTTCGACGCACAGGACAACTTGCACGAAATTCGCAGGATAACGGGCAAGGACCTGCGCGAAGGGAGCAGGACATGGTGCAGTGCGCGCAAGGATCTGCACAAAGTGAGCAGGACATGCGGGAAGTACCTCACATTTGAGTGATTGAACCGGCGAATATCTCGTTTTACCACATACGACAGTGTATCGCTGTTGACTCAGGTTCGCTGACGCATCCTCGAGGAGTTTGAACGGATCTTACGCGAAACTGCTGCGGTACTATCGCGGCCATGTCGCGGCGTTGCCGAGGCCCAAGACACATCTGCAGAATCGTTCTAGCACAGCGGCGATCGCGGATCCGCAATGGTACTGTCGCGGCACTATCGCAGCATGTTCTCTTAGAGGACTCAGTACATTGTGTGCAAGGCTTCAGTAACCCTGCGTAATTCGTCAAATAAAGAGTAGAAATTTGGTGGGAAGCTGAACAGGACTCGAGCAGGAGTGAGCAGGACATCGCGCAGAGCAAGCAACCACCAACGCACCTCCCGCCTGTGACCAAGACACAGAAGTTGCAGTCTTCCATTATACAGATGAGCTCAGGCAGAACTGGTTGTGGATAACATGTTGAAAAATTGATGAGAACTCAGTTCTTCTCTGGTATCATTAACATGCTTAAAGTAAGGAATTCAAAGGGTTTAAAAGGCGCTTCATCTCACTAAATGCTCACTCGGCATTTCGAGGCCGATTCTGGGTGGTGACTTCAGAGGTGCGTTCCAAGAACGTTTCCACGACTCCGTGGGAGTAAAAACAACCTTTCGACGGTAAAATTTGCTTTCCATGAATGCGAGTAATAACTGAACATTGCTCCCACGTGGCTGTGGCTACGTTTCCATGGACGCGTTTTGCCATGGGAACGTTCTTGGAACACACCCCTGGGGTGCTGTAAATTGCTTCCACGCGGCCGTGGGTACGTTTCCATGGAAGCCTTTTACCGTGGAAATGTTCTTGGAATGCACCCCTGGTCACCTCTAAAGGATCACTCTGAAGCCGAAGGATAAATTTTGGCTGCTGAGGGGATGGCCCCCTAGGCTCGGGGAGGGGGGGGGTGGTCTCGCATCCGGAGACCGCGGGGAGTATCATGTCCGAGATGCCGACGGCAGCTAGGATGACCCCCCTATAGCGGTTCCGGGTATGGGCTGAACCCCACTACTGATACCAAAAACCGTAAAGAGTTGTCGAGAATTCAGCGAGAGATTTCCAGAATTTGCTGAAAATTCTGGAGAAAACGATGAGAAGTTGTCGAGAATTCATTGAGAATCCTCCAGAATCATTCGAGAAATTATTCTGAACTTGTACGAATTCAGGACCAATACTCGCAGTATTGAAGACAACTGGTTTTACCTGAGAACATCATCGACAGGCTCTCGACCTTAATAAGGACAACAAGACGTGCAATGGATTTGAATCAGAATCTCAAATCTTCCGTTTGCTATTGCTCCAGCTTTCAATTGCGACCTGCTCCAGTGCGATGGCTGCGAATGATGTAAAAATACAGGCCCGAGACAATTCTTGCTCTTCGAATCCATAAACTCTGGGGTATCTTAACTACGTTCGTAATGGTTCTGAGCGATTCTGAAGACAACATTGTGATCAGCGTAAAACTCTCTCCAAGGCGAGCAAAAGAACTGTGAAGCGATTATGAAGTTGAACTTGTGCCTTTCAGAAATTCATATTGTCATGGAATTTCAGGCATCTGCCCGATTGCTGCTGAGAGCGCTGGAGAGAGTGATGGAGGAGGAAAATGAGCAGCATATTCAACGCTTTTGAACCCAACTCCAAAGCCGTCTATTTTTTGCTGTTCCTTTTTAGTTTGTAATGGGGTATAGTGTTCTTCAGAAATAAAGATTCGGTAGCTAGTTGTTGCGTGTTAAAAAAGTTTATATAACTTGATTCCAAACGACGGTTCCAAAGTGGTATAAACTGAAAACGCCTTGCTGCGGTAGCTAAATATGACCATTCCTCCTAAATTAAACCAACTCCGACGAGCCCTATCTTCCGATAACCGGGAAAATGATCATCACGTTCGGGTTCAGCGCTTTGACTCAGCCACTTCGCAAATTCTAGAGAACGAAAGTCGACTGGCGTAAGGAAGTCAGTAGATATCCACAAAGTACACCGTCCTCGCAGGTTCGGTAAAGTACTCATACATATATCTTGTAGGACAACAACAAAGGAACGAAGATTCACCAGGGCTGGTAGTAAACCCCAATTGTGATGCCGGAGAGTGTCACGACAAACACCGCAAGCGGTACAACTGTGTTATACTCTTTAGCATGTAGCTTGTGACTGTCACGAACTTGTTGTCATGAACATATTCGGCACAAGTTCTCACGCCTGTAATGCTTTCATAACAACACGACAACGCGGCAGGCAGTGTGATGTGAGTAGAGCACCTTGGTGGGAGAGCACAGCTTGTCACTAAAGGCGTACGAAGTCCTGCCGCAGTTTGCATTCCCGCTCCTATGATACACGTAGCGTGAGTTCAATGCCGGTGGTCGTTAGCGACTTTTACAGCAGAGGACCGCATCTTTGTCTAGACGAGCCGTCTTGATGAAAGGCCTCGAGTCATGGTTATTACCCACGGTTTGTGCACAGTCCACACAGCAAGGAAAGAAAACTGAATTGTGATACCAAACGAATTTTAGCCCTCCTTTATCACATGCAACCCGAATTTTTGAATACATTGACTGAGGGGACTAGGAAGTCGATGTTTGTCCTAGCGTGTTCACTTTCTCATTTTGGTTTCGCAGTCCTTCGATAGCGGGCTCTTGGAGTTCTGCAGAATCACGTGAAAAGCTCTAAATGGCTCTACTCGAAATGGCCATTTCACAGCGATTCTACTCGTTCATATGCGGTTAGGACGAACAGTTACAAAAACCGACTACGCAGCTGTTCATGCCTTGCAAGCCGTAGCTCTTCGCTGCCAGGCGCGGAGCTGTGATGAGAAAGCAGCCTTGGAGGGAGCGCTACTTCTTTGCACTCATCGATGGCTGAATGCATTGGCACTGTTTATACCTAGTAGAGTAAATTAAACGAATAAAAATTTCGAATATTCGAATGACCGAATAATTCGAAAAATTAAATTTTTCGAATAGCCGAATAATCGGATTATTCGATAAATTGGCTTTTCCGAATAGTCGAATAAACGGATCATTCGAAAATTTGACTTTTCCGAATAATCGATTGATTCGAATGATTCGATTACGGATAATTCGAATATTCGGCCAACAGTGCGAGCATTCGAATTAGAAGTACGGACCGAGTACGCTTAATCGAACCCCCGTTCGCGGCACCACCAACTTTCTTAACATTTTTTTTTGAATAATATGGTATAGATCAAAGCTATGTCAATGAATTTCCACGAACACTACAGACTACATTATACAGCATGAAAATATTTAAAGATAAAAGGTTTCTGGAACATAGCTCGAATCTGTTCGGGACCTACTCGAGAAAACAGTATCTTCCGCCCATAAAATTCGGGGGTGATGGTCGTAATGTATTCCAGCAGCACGAGAAGCGGGGGAAAACTCGGCTTCATAGCAGCGGTTATCCGCGAGCGGTTTTTGGGTCAGATCGAACATTTGGAACATTTGCGACAATTTTGGGTCAGATCTGAAGCATTTTTCTGAAACGCTTTCAAATCATACACTTAAATAAAAAAGGGCTCAACAACATTCGGAGGCTTCTAGTCTTCTCAAATCTTTAACTCATGAACCCACAGCGTATTGTTGTGAAAATGAGGGAACTGACTTAGTGTTAGAGCCCAGTTCGTCATATAACCGTTTCATCGAAGTTTTTGAGCCAAATTCATCCAAGAGCTACAAACGTCACGTTCAGCTCAGCTGTATGGAATACGAATTTTGTCCGGCTATAACTTTTTTCGCAGATGTCCGCAGCAAGAATCGAGTTCAGATTCGAAGAGACCGTGCCAAAATTGGCCAGAAAGCATTCATCAGCTCTCTGATTCGGGGGAACACCATGCGAGGTTCCCTAGTAAGTGGTTACATATTCACAATCGCGAATCCGGGCCGAGTGTCCAGCATACTCGTTATCCGAAGATAATTGAATCGATTCGGATAATGCCGATTTTGAAGTTTACGGATATTGGTTCGATTCAGATAATGCGTTTTTTTTTAAATTTTGGATAATGGATCGATTCAGATAATGCCATTTTTCCATTGATTCGGATACGGATATCCGGTCGGATAATTTCGGATAACTTCGGATATTATCGGAAAAAAGTCGAGGCAAAACGGTGAAAAGTAAACCAGGTACTGAAGACAAGTCTTTGAAAACATCCATAATTGAACAAACAGTAGTACTTCAATGCATTTGCAGTATGTTAACATACAAACCTCAAGCTTCATATATGCATATAAATAAAAAAATCAGAACAAATCTTCAATTACTCCATCGTCGTTGGGAGGCTCAGTATTATCCAAACACAGGCTTAAATAAGGACAACTAGCTAGTAAAAAGTATGCAAATTAACTATACAAAAAACTTCCACACTGAATGACTAGCCACTTGGTCATCTCACTTGACCAAGCCCATTTTCCGCGCCGCAAAGACTCTTCCGACTTGGGATGAAGGAGGAAAACTTTGGGTTGATGTACCTAATAGAAGACGGTACGGAAAAATGAGCGTGACCTAATGCAAGTTTATCCGAATTTATCCGATTTCATCCGAAGATTATCCGATTTTATCCGAATTTTATCCCTTTTTGACCCTTCGGATAATGGTTCGATTCAGATAATGCCGATTTTAAATTTTCCGGATATTGGTTCGATTCAGATAATGCGTTTTTTCGAGTTTTCGAATATCAAGTTATCCGAATCTCGGACATACGGTCAGATATTCGAAAATGAGTTATTCGGATACTAACAAGGGAACACAATAAGTCACAGTGACCATTCCGAATGAAATCTACTTTTCTATAACCATTTTCGGACGAAAAGTCCGAATATGCCCCTCGCAGCTGCCTAGACCCACTCTGAAAAAAGTTATGGGCGTTTTTTAAAGCTTCGCGGCAAGGTAAAGGTACCCTCATGGAATTTTTAGGGTGTTTTCAAACTTTTCTCCGGATTTTGCTAAAAAAATGTATGTAGGGGTAATCTGATGTGCTGAACACGACTCGGGAGTTTGCTTGCCCAAATTTAAAGCTTTACTGTAGGTTACGGTAGGTGACATGCCATTTAGGAGGCAAAACCTACCTCAGTATTCCGATAATCAACAAATGGACATCAAATTCGTATTCAGCACTCCAAATAACCTCTACATAACGTCGGCATGGATCGCGAAGAGACTTCGCGTTCACTGTTGAAAGTTGGCGCAAACGCGGTGCCATGTGCTATAACATACAGTACCGAGCATATTTTTTGCAAAAACAACGTTTTGCGGCGTTTTTTGCGCTCACAAAGCGCCGCATCGCCATAACTCACTTCAATGTTGACGAAATGAGTTTTTCAGGTAGTTTTCTTGTTCCGCTCAGCGAGGCGAATGTAAAGGTACATGTAGAAATTTTCTTAACTCCGGTATTTTGCTAAAAAATATGTATTTCTTTCTAAAATTCACATGGACCACAGGTCAAACCGTGACAGGTTTCTGCTATCATGACCGTCTGACCAGTTCATAATGAGGGGTTTAGAGGTGCAAATAGGCAATTTTTGATTAACTGCTGGAGTTGAATCTATCATGTTGTAACACTATCGTATAGGATTTAATGGAAGCAGTCCAGGAATGACTTCAGAATTGAAATTGGACCACTTTGAAGCAAGCTATGACGTTGAGGCGCTTTGTGAGCGCGAAAAACGCCGCAAAACGCTTTCTTTGCAAAAAATTTGCTCGGTACTGTAGGTGCACCGAGTTTGCGCCAACCTTGAACAATGCACGCGAAGTCTCTTACCGATCCATGCCGATGTTAGAAACTTTGAGACAAATCTGAGAGGCGATTTGCCATCAAATTCTCTCCCGATGGGAACGAATACAGTCGAAAGTCGATGAATGAACCTCAGATTCGTAATCAGCAACTCAAAATACTCCCCATAGTGAATTTTAAGTCAAATCTGGAATATTTTTAAACGCTTAGAGTGCTCTCTGATTGGTTTAAATAAACGCCCAACCGAAAATCCGTACAAGTCCAAAACGCTGTCAGTCTGCGCAAAGTTTGGAGAATGTTCCTTCACCCAAACTTTGCCTAGGGGGGTAGTTTTGGCGCTAGTCACGATTATGAGGTCCGTTTCCAGATTTTCGTGAAAATAATGCGCTTATTGGAGGGTACAATAAGTACGAAAATTAGCGAAAAAATTCCTATAACTTTTTTTCAGAGTGTGTCTAGGCAGCTGCGATGGGCATATTCGGACTTTTTGTTCGAAAATGGTTCTAGAAAAGTACATTTCATTTGGAATGGTCACTATGACTTATTGTTGTTCCCTTGTAAGTATAGTGCCGAGCCCTGATTGCAACGAGGCAAGAATCTCTCGCATTCCCTGTTTATTGTTTTTTTCTTCTCTAAGAAAGCATGATTCTATCATCATTTGAAACTCTCCGATACGTTGCCCTGTTTTTCCAGTCAAAATAATGTTATAGCGAAAAAAAGACGTTCCGAAATACAAAAAAAATCTTGTTTTTTATTGGTCATTTTTCGGTTTTCAAAACGATAGTTTTGGTTTTTTTCTATTTCTGTGGTTTTCGCACATGCCTGAACACGACCTCGTGCCCTTTCACTGGAGTATTGCGAAATCGCCCAAGTCCCGCCAATCTCAGCAGTCCGCTTGTCTTTCAAAACGCCGCTGCATCCCTCTTTCGACTTCTCTTCTTACAATTGCATTTCTCGATTTTTCTTCTACTCCCATTCCGAACTTAGCATATACTCCCATCTCCCTGTATTTGATAAAGTTAACACAAGATTTCTTTGAACTTTTTGAATTTTCTGTTTGTTTTGTGGGCATAATTCGATGGGTAGACAAGGAGAAGCTGCAGAAACGTGCCCGAGATTGAGTCTATTCTCTTCTTGAAGTTAATTCTTGGAATTTGATTAAGTTTCTCCTCTTAAAAACTATTTCCCACCGTTTCTGCGTCCGAATCTGCACAGTGCCTCTATTTATTAGATTTGGGATTAATTTTTTCCTTTTTCTCAATGGGGGGTCGCACATGGATAATCGAAATTTGCGTCATTTTCCGAGTTGACTGAAAGGAAATTTTTTGCTCTACGAGCACTGTGATTAGTTTTTGAACGAGTGATTCTCTATCGATTTTAACTCAAACGCTAACGTCGGACAGGGACTCCGACATTCGGACGGTGCAACTACCGTGGAAAATCCGTTGAACTAGTGTCCACACTGGAAATCAGCAGAATTTCCCCGTTAGTTCAACGGAAACTGCTCGGTAGTTGATACGGATTTCCACTAAAGTTGAACAGATGTACTGATTGGAGGGAATTCCGAATAATTTCTGCATGCAGAATCCTACTCGTTTTACCTAGTTTCTCCTTACGGTAGAATGTAACTTCAATAGACTGACCCCACCTAACCCTAACTAAGTGTGCACTTTCTCTGCTCATCAATTTTCAATCAAAGTTCAAATGCTCTGTTTCTTGCCATCTAGAAGGCAGAGCCCGAGGAATGAACACCTGATATTGAAATGATTCGGTCTAGCCCCACCCCGAGACGGCTCGTATGTACCGCTGGTTTGATTTCGGCGTTCAACGTTGCGTCGGAGCCGTCGTCTGTCGGCACTGCGCACGTGACGCTACATGCAGCGCGGCGTAAAGCCCAGCAGCTCAACACGTCGTTCTCATCAGTTCAACTCGACAAAATAGCCTCAGTAGTTCAACTTGAACGTCGTTTTCCCCCAAAGTTCAACGCTGCAAATGTCTGAGGAACGAATTTCTCATGCCGTAAAATAGCGTGTTTTGATGTGCCGACTGCGTACAACACTACTCATTCTACGACATCCAGGGAAATTTTTCTCCGACAATAGCAGTGGACTCCTACAGGAGAAAACGACGATCGCGATCTCCTACAGGAGCTGTTTCGTCCTGTGGGAGACCGAACTAGAGCGAAGCGGTCTCCTACAGGACACGCTGCCGCATTAAAGCCATTAGGGCCTTTCAGAGTGGCGTCGCTGCGAAATTCGCGGCATCGCTCCTCAGAGCGAAGGAAAAAAGGCGTGGCCTATCGACTGCCGCCGCGTCATATCCCTTTCTCAGCGTCTCTTATTTCTTCCCCGCCCTTTAAGTTTGATCAGAGCGCATAAACATGCGCTCTGAACAAAAACTAGCCATTTCGAATAATATACCAGGAAACACTACCACCAGTAGAATCACCTTCAACTGAAAATATTTGCATAACAATGAAGGTGTCGACCACAAAATATTATTAAACGCCATGACGAGGTAAATCCTGGATGACCAATTAAATCCCATGACGAAATTAATCCTGGATGGCAAATAGTTAGTGAAATAGGCAAAAAGATGATTCCACAGAGCTAATGGACAGATAGTAACGAAGGAACACTAGCTAATACGAGATAGTAACGAAGGAACACTAGCTATTACGAAGAAACATCAGCGACAAATAGCGACAGCGACAAAAATGGTCGAGACCATTCGCCTCGCAAAACGTCGCAAAACTTCGCAGAACGTCGCTCCCAGCTCGCGCCGTCGCTCCCACTCTGAAAGCGCGACGTTCGCTCCCGTCGCGCGGCACGGTTTGCGCTGCGTAGCACCCCCATCTCTCACCTCGTCGCCGCGACAGCGAAATTTTCTGCGACGCCACTCTGAAAGGCCCTATTGATGGTAGGACTTCGGCGTATTTTGGCTACCGTAATCCGGCAATCGCTTCAGGACCCAAAGCCCGATTTCCCTCTACATCGGGACCGTTTCGAAGCTTCATTCGGTTCACTTGTGAGCGTTTCCGGTACGATTGCGTTCTGGAGCGTACTAGGTCATCCATGTAGAGGTTGATCACATCAGAACTTGTCAGCGCAGCGATTTCTTAAAACTTTTAAGCCTAATGTCCTCGAACTCTAGGCGTGATAGCTTAGAAAGGGGCACTCAAACTGAAAATCGTTCTTTGTGTTCATTATTGACTTCATAGGCCTCCTGACTCTCTTGATTTTGCAAGAGAAGGAAAACCCCAGGTTGGTGAGAACTTAGCAAAGTGTGAAAAAACGCTGTGTACTCATAGCTATCGTTCGTTTCAGAAGTTTATGCGATGATCTACTTCTCAAATTTTTCTTGGGTGGAGCCAGAAATGGGATCCTCCAGAACGAGAATTCCACGATTTCTATTTTCGGGAGAAGTTTTCCACGGGAATTTTTTTAAGTGCCTGCTCTACTCCTAAGGCGCACGGAAAAGTTTCTACAAATTTAACTAGAAGTATTCAAACTACGGAGTGTCGCTCACATGCCCTTGCCAATTTATTCTTCTGCCTCTACTGCCTGATTTCATTCATTCGGCAAGGAAAACCCTGGGCTCCGAATTTTGGAAAGTCAAGCATTTGCGGGAAAGCAAGGAAATGCTTATTGCTTGCTTATGCTCATTTCATTCTCATATATCAAAAAGTTGCATTCAAATAAATAGAAGAGCGCTGTAGTGTTCACTGCAGCTTAAAAACTTTCAAAGTGATGTGATTAAAGCTTCTCCAAGGAATATTGGAATGGCAAAGCTTTTTATCTCAAAACTCTTCCAGCCCAGTTCAGACTGCTGTTCATATTCCCCGAGGAACTTCTCCGAAAACCTCCTGCCCCAGTGGTGATGGAGGGGTTAGAAGAGCTAATCGATATAACGAAAGGTGGTGAAAGAAACAGCCAATCTAAAGGGCGGAGGAAAATCGGGCTCTGGGTCCTGAAGGGATTGCCGGATTACGGTAGCCAAAATGCGCCGAAGTCCTACCATCAATGGCTTTGCTGCCGCATTGCTTCCACTGGGTCTCCTACAGGAAAAACTAGCTCTGGGGCGGCATGCACGTACGCGGCGGGTCACGTTGGGGTTAGGCAGGGTTTGGTTCGTCGGCACGTTTGATGATAGCAGCGTGGGGGCTGAGATGGGGTTAGGCGCTATTCATACTACTCAACGCCAGCGCGGCACGCGCGTGCCGCGCTGGCGTGGCGTTTGTGCATGAATACTTTCTACGCGCGTGCCGCGCTTGCCGAGACTATGAATACTCCAGCGGCGACGCCATGGCGGAGCGGTGAAGCTGGAATGAATGAGACGATCGATAAATAATATCAGTGGACGAAAACGCCAAGGCGTTCCGGGTGGCAGTAGGAATACTGCAGCGGCGACGCCATGGCGGAGCGTGACGCGCGGGCGGGGCGCCAAGCCATTCATACACAAACGCCACGCCAGCGCGGCACGCGCGTGCCGCGCTGGTGTTGAGTATTATGAATAGCGCCTTAGGCTAGCACTGAAAAATCGTTCCCTCGCAAACCCTACCTCGAAGGGTGGGGCAGCCGAAGCCACGCTGAGACACATATTATTGATTGTCTCCAGCACTCGCGCAGTAATCATCAAACGCGCCGAAGCCTCAAACCCTGCCGAACTCCAAGCGACACCCGCCGCGTACATGCTTGGCGCCCCGGTAATTGACCTGGAACGCGCACGTTGAACTATTGATCGAACCCGCGCGGTGACGGTACGCGAGTGCATCGGGTAGAGAGCTGATTCGTCCATAAAGGTTCGCTAAGGCGCCCCTCTCATTGATTTATTCGGGTGCGTAGGAGCCGAATTTCCTCTTTTATGGTAAGTGAGGGAGGAATGATATTGGGGCCCCATGCCGTACACTAATTTTTGCCGTTGACAAAATTGTCAACGACGAAGTGTGAAATTCATGCTTCGATAATAAACGAACCGAAAACTAGGCTATTTTGGCTGGATTCCTGCAAACGTGATTTGAAATTCCCTCCAAACTGGCGTACAAGATCCGGTCTCTTACAGGAGTATAGTAGGACTCCTACAGGAAAATAACAGGACTCCTTTAGGAGAAGACCAGTGGCCGTATTCATGAACCTTCGGGAGCTTCCCGGGAGGGTCCAAAGTCCGCCCGCCGCATACATCGGCGGGTTCTAAAATCTATCCCCATAGTTTCATGAATACGGCCCTAGGGGTGCGTTCCAAGAACGTTCCCACGGCGCTGTGGGAGGAAAAGCGACCTCGCCATGGACAAATCTGCTTTCCATGGATGCGAATTGTAATTGAAAATTGCTCCCACGTGGCCGTGGCTACGATTCCATGGACGCGTTTCACCATGGAAATGTTCCTGGAACGCACCCCAGGACTCCTATTGCAGGGGAGACTAGGACTCCCAGTGGACTCCCGTAGGACTCCGCTGCCAGTGTCGGAATTGCTACCTCGAGGAATTCATTCCTAGACCTCTCTGTTTTATTTTAGGAGAAAACCTATGTTATATTGTAATATACGTACAAGGAGAATAAAATGACAAAGCCTTCCCAATTTAGGCTCGGTTTTGGTGTGTGCAGGCAAATTAAAAAAACATGGTTGTGAATTTTTTTTTCCATGATGTCGTAGAATGAGTAGTCTTGGACGCAATCGACACATCGAAACACGCTATTTTACGGCATGAGAATTTCGTTCCCTGTCCGACGCTAGCGTTCGAGTTCGATTTTAGGGTCGATAAACTGGAGTGGCCTGGGGAGACGCCATTTTAATGATCCGAAAATCAATACAAGTAATCGCCCGATCAAATTATCCTCTGTTTTCGAGTTAAAATTATTTCCGTTCATCGCGTGCATCTGCGCGCGTACGCTGCGTCTCCTTTTCCCCACACGTCTCGCTGTTTCTACCCTCGCTCCGCGCAAACGCGCGAGGGAACAGAGTAAATTTGGCCCGGAACCAGATGATAACTTTCTCTTAGAGCGGAAATATTCCCTCTCGAACAGTTCTTCACATTATGCATATTTGTTTCACTTCATTTGTGAAATATTAGAATCGACCTCGTATCTTGTTCTCTCCAATCATTCCCTGTTAAAACCGACTCAGCAATTTTCGCCAAAACAGCGCCGATCAAATTCCAGGGGTGCGTTCCAAGAACGTTTCCACGACTCCGTGGGAGGAAAAACAACCTTCCGATGGAAAAAATAGCTTTCCATGGATGCGAATAATAACTGAACACTGCTCCCACGTGGCTGTGGCTACGTTTCCATGGACGCGTTTTGCCATGGGAATGTTCTTGGAACGCACCCCTGATCCGTGTGGAGCAGATTGTCAGAATCCTAGGGTGCGTTCCAAGAACATTCCCATGGCAAAACGCGTCCGTAGAATCGTAGTCAGGGCCACGTTGGAGCAATTTTCAGTTATAATTCGCATCCATGGAAAGCAAATTTGTACATGGGGAGTTTGTTTTGCCTCCCACAGCGCCGTGGGAACATTCTTGGAACGCACCCCTGAACACACAGTTAATTGGTGTTGTTTACTGTCCTTATCGGAACGAATTTACGGTCCGCGGTTGCGGACAACCACTGTTGCAGCTGACTGCTCGAAGGAAATCGCGTAGGGACTTATTTTGAAAAAGCGTGGGAAATTCTTCATTGGTTCAAGGCCTGATTATTAGAGAGAAAAAATTACAAGTTTCTTAGCTTTTCTGCAATTCGCACCGGAAGTTTCCAACGTTTCGAAGTCCTGCTGAAGGCTGCTTTCAAGTAGAGATTTTTTGCCCGGAAGATAGTTCGATAGATTTATGGCCCCAGATATTATCAATGAAATAGGGCCTCTTATCATCACTCCAATTGAGAGGGAGCGGACATTGCTCACCCGTGCGTGCTGCACCCGCGCGTACAACTTTTGAGCTAAATCCGAGAAATTTTTTGGAACTCACAAAAAATTTCCTGATGCACCCTACCCTTGCCTTTTCGTGAGGCTTGAAAAATGCTCATAACTTTCTGAACCTACAGCTCGGGGCGGGATACTGCGCATTTTTACTATTGAGCCAGAAGAGATACTAGTCGTTTTGGCAGATCCGGCCTACGCCTCATATACTTCCCTTGTCAGTTTAATCATCGTGTACCCATGGCAGCCGTCTTTCCACGGCTGTCACAAAGTCGTCCCACTCCTACCATGACCGCTTTAGGCGAGACTTCCCGGGAATCTCATCTTATGTTTTGCCATGACCGACCGCTCCGCTTCGTACTCTGCCCGGACTTATCCGAGCGAGCTAAACTTTAAATTGTTCAGTTTCCGGTTCGGTGGATTCTAAATATGTTCGCCTTAACTGAAGATTTTCATATTCCTTTTTTATGCGAGTGAGAGCCCAGCTTTCTTAACCATAACCATAAAATTGTTATGAAAGCTGTAATCTCATCCGCATACAAAAAGAATATCTGATACAAATCGGCTTCGAGATTTCAGTATTTCAACATTTTTTTAGAGATTGTGTTTACAGCCCTATATTTGGTGTAGAGACTTTGCCCGTGCATTGTATCAGATGTCGGATTCGATTAAAAGTAAGCTATTACTATCAAAATGATGTTTGAGCAGCACAATATCGTCCTTATTCTTTTGTGTTCAGGGTGTGATCTGATGTTGGCAGCCAACGTTGCGGATGATGACAGTATACTCCTTATCGATAAAGAACAAACCTTATCCAGCAAGGTGAGCGAGTATGGCTAACCTAAGAGCAACTAGAAGGGAGAGCAGTGCTATTGAAGATTTTAGATAGAAATTTCTTTTCCCACTACGCAGTTTTCCGTTTGTAAACCGTTTTCTTCACGTACATATCTATCTGAATTCAACCTTTTAACACAGAATATCACATTCAGGCCTTAGCCTCGTTCAATGGGCTTCGTTGCAACGGTGTGATCTGCGATGTTGCACTGGTAGTCGAAGGACGGAAGATCGAAGCGCACAAGGCGAGTTATTAATTATTTGTCTTTTGTTTCAAAACGACAACTCCTCTTCAAAATCACGGTAGGATGGATGAGAACCAATCAAGAATTTTAGTCATCAACTAATGCCCTTTATGGATTTACGTCTGGCAGCCATTTACGTCAATTAACATTATTTCCAGATACATGACTGTAATGACTGACGAAACAAAAGTAAAAAAGAAGCTACAAATGTTTGTATCCCTGATAGTGGTCTTTTGGGTTTGTAGCTCGTGGCAGTCATGTAACTGAAGTCCGTTCCTTACTCAAATGGCTAAGATTGGTTTGGCCGAACCTGGAGTCGGTACCGAGTGCTCTGAGAGTTTTGGTCTAGAAATTGTCGCGAAATGCCTGTTTGCCGCGAGATAGCCGCGAAATAATGCTCTCCGCGAAATAGAAGAGAAATAACCGCTAAATAATGCCCGCCGCGAAAGAGCCTCTTGATATTTTTCGCCGCGAAATAGCCGAGAAATAATGCTCTCCAGGTTCAAACGTCGACGGCCCAATTACTCAAGTTTGAGGTACTTAGACCTCGCTCTGCCTCTGGAGGCACCGCCCAACTGCTGGCGGTCCGGGATGGCGGCTCGGCGAGTCGGCGAAGGCTGCGTCTTTGTCACTTTTCGTTTCTTATCGTTATTTCTCTTTTTCGGCTATTTCTTTTCTTGTATTTCTTATTCGTTTCGTGAAAAGCCGAGAAATAGCCCACCAGGATCCGCTGTGGAGCCTGGTTGACTATTTCCCGGCCAAAACTCTCAGAGTGAGGGGTCCTTTTGAATCTGTTACACTCCAGTCGAGCAAAGCTCCGACATTTCCAGACCGTGAACCGGCACAATACGGAATTTCGATCGACCGAATTGTCGTAAAAAGCGTTACGAGGAGCGCGCGCAGTGCTGTGGAGAAGGGTCGGGGCCAGGGCTGTGCGGAACTGTTCCGATTCCGTTTCCGTATTTCCGGTACCTTTTGAGCTGTTCCGTTCCGTTTTCGAGTTTTTGGGCCTGGAAACGGAAGAAAATAGTACTACAAGGTGAATGGTCACGCCTTCTCAGCGCACAAAGCCGCGGTACCTCTGCTATCATCACAGCGTGAGTCTAATCCTGATCGCTTGGATCGGTGTCCCGCTCCTTCCAATCGTCACAAGGTATACGCCCCCCATCCCTTCCACCAAAGCACAGGACGATCAAAACGTGGGCTCGACCTTGGCGGCTACAGAAGGCATACTTTAGGCACTGTTGCGCGGGTAAGTGGTGTTATCTTGCAGTCGAACCGTAGTTATCAGTCTCATCTCATCACAGTTTGCTTTCACAACTCTTTATCAAAATTTTTTCGAAGCGCTGAACTATTGGCTGATCATTACCCTTTCATGCATCAGTACCATACTTTGTTACAATCGAGTCGTCCGATTGAGGGACCAGAGAGGTAGAAATTTTCCTCTTTGTCTCTCTAGCTTCTCACGTACTCGCGGGTTGTACTTCAACGCCATAGAATTTGCACGCCATAGCCCCCAACTCCTCGCTTTCAGCAGCACGTGCTGCCAACGCAGTTCTGGGTTTCGACCACTTCTCATCAGCAGCTTGTGCTGCAGCTAGCAGCACCTGTTCCTGCCGACGAGGGGTTCAACTCGATGTCGGCCCTGAGTGCGGCCCCTCATTACATGTGCTAGCAGCAGCACGTTATTCAAATGAAGAGAATATCTGAGCCACCACCTCTTCCTACCGGAGCCAGAAATGCGATCCTTGTAATGGCTCGCAGCAAGGACGCCAATCTCGCCAAGGTACGCAACAAAGGCATGATCTCGGTCCACTAGAAGAATTATTTTCTCGTGATGCGCGGCAAGTACCATCCTTTCAGCGTCTAAAATTGATATCCGGAAAATCGAGTACTTTAGATCACTTTCTGGGATCGGCCTCAAACGGACATCTGCTCTCTCAACAATGGAGAATGCCATATGTATGTACCCTCAGCCGTCGTAGAACACCGATCGCACTGGAAAAATCAGTCGAAGGTAGAAACTCGACATCAGAGAGATGAGCAGCACTCTAGAAAAGAAGTTGCTCAAGTCACAAGGAGAACCTGCAGCAGCAGCACGTCTTCCTTTCATGCTTTAAATCTATTTGTACTCGGCTTGCTTGCAGTTTTAGACCGTAGCCCCACTGGTGCTTGAGGGAATAGATTGAGATCACTTCTTCTTCTTCTTTGCAGCCACATAGAGGGTTTTGTCATAGGCGGAGGAACTGGGCGACCATTAGTGGATTCGTCCATAGGTCCATTGGTGTCAGCGTGGTAGGTCTCTCCGGACAGTTGAATAAATGTGCGGTATCGTGGCCGATGGTACCGCAGTCCGGGCACACATCTGGGGTGGTAGTAAATGGTGTGTTAACCGCGAATAAACCGCCACCTCCAAGCCGCCAACATACCGCGAATTAAATGCAGTAGAGCCGCCAACTTAACACGTATTAACCGCCACCTCCTGGCCGGCTACGAACCGCCAAATAGGTGCCACGGTTTGTTGCCGGTTTAACGGAAGCTGCCCTCTGCTTACACATACATTATGCGTGACCTTCGTCCGCATAAGTATTTTCTACACGTGGACACGAACGACGTTTACGGTGGAAAGACGAGGGATCGGAAAGATTATACAAGTGATACTATTTATTTTATTCATTAGGAAGAGCTTTCAAAAGGAACTTCGTAATATTTTGCTTGTTCGAAACACGATCAAAATGCAATTTTTTAAATTTTCCTTGTAAATCCTAATTCTCGTAATTTTTTGTGAGCTCCGTGAGTTTTCAGGACCACTCTCGAAAAGACATGTTAGTTTAATCATTAGCCTCAATCAATCAATTGCGTGTGATCTGACAAAAGTTTGCATTTGTAGTAACTTTGATAACTTTTTTTTTGGTATTTTCAAACAAAAGTTTTTTTGAAAAACAAAAAAATTATCGGAAGGAAATTTCGAGTGAACGAAAATTTGAGAATTTCTGGATGAATTATTTACAAGGTGTTCTTGAAAAGGTAACGCTAGGTGCGAAAAAGACATTCCGCAACTCGTCGAGTAATGCATAAATTCAAAGAATGTCCTGCATTCAACTGAAATGGATAGTTAAAAACCTATAAGAATGATGATAAACTAGATAGTCTATTTTCGTTCTTGAAAAAGAATTCTATTGTTTTTTTTTGGAAGTGTGCAACTCAAGTCTGGCGTCCGAGATTGGGGTAATGGTGTGGTTTCGGTCATTGATGCAGTTGAATTTGTAAGTGTTTGCCGTCTTCTCAAAATGAAACTAATCCACCGCCCGCAGTTAGTGCTGAAAATATATAGAAACACTGTTACACACTCATATGCGCATCGTTTAAGGAAAAGATTTTGTACACATATTTCAAGGTAAGAATTTGAAACACTTCGAGTGGCTCTACCAATGCACCAAAGCAACTGCGTCGCGGACCCTAAAAAAAAATAAGAGGCCACGATGGCACTGATCCGGCAATGAAAGAGGAGTATTAGAATCTTGCAGAAAAAGGAGAACAAATTTAGTTGGTTCAGAAACAAGTTCGCATTTGTTTCCCACAAAACTCGCCCGATACGCCCCTACTAACGCTGATTAATCATTACTAAAGCATCAAATCACTTGAAAATCAATGGCTAGGAAAATTTTCACTTTTTTGCACTAAAAAAGTTGTGGAAACCCCTTCGAAACGCGAGCAAACAAATAATTTACTACATACTCCTCATAGCCTGTGCTATGCAATGAATTATGAAAATGAAACTAACCTGATAATAGCAAAGCGAATGAATTCCGGAAGAAAATAAACAAAAGCGGGAGAAGTGTCGGCGCTCGATAAAAAAAATTAACAGCTGATTGGGAGGGATTGATTAGTGCCACCAAAGAAGACGGCCAACGTGTTTCAGCAATGATCCTTGCTTTGTTTTTGATCCCTCATCGCCCGTTTCCCTGGCGGAAGCCGTTAAAAGACTCTCCCTTGGAACACCTTTCAGTTTTAAAGATAGGGTGACGTCCTGGATCAAAATCGCTAACAGTGCTATCAAACTTCCTTAACCCTCTGCACTAATTAAACTCGTACTTGCCCTATCACGACGGTGATGAGAGAGAGACACATGTAGATTAATATTGTAGTAATTGTAGATTGTTCATTATTCTTGTATGTAACAATGTTTTGGATTTCTGGGACATTCCGATTTAGATGAAAGCCTCGATAGCAGTACATTTCTCTCGGCACCTACGCGCGTATGGATATATATATATAGCGCTGATCGTTCGCCATAGTCATTTTCTACATTTTTCTCTTAGCTGGTGCATTTCTCTGACATGGCGCATTTAATCTTCCTCCTGGTGCAGTTAAAATTCCTATATCATATCTGTATATATCTGTGTATTGAATACTTATATTACTTTTCACTTACATTTTACATGTTTTGAATGTATTTTACATAAAGTTTAATTACCCAAGTTTGAGGTAAGAGTTGGTAAGCCCGCGTGGCACAATTCGTTCACTGGTCTACCGTACATGGTGCATCGGCCGAACTGAAACGAGCCGTACCTGAAGCAACCAGTGAAAGACAAGAGCCAAGCAGACCGAGCTAGGACACGCAAGCAAGGAATCAGGTTGACACTACAGAATCTACTTGCAGTGCATGCTAACCGCTTTTTTTTGCTTATTTTTTCTCCTTTGCTCGGTGCATTTTTCATCAAATTAGTGCATTCTTTCGGATTGGTGCATTTTCGAGGGTTTCGGTGCATAGGCCCTCCATATCACCCATCCGTTACTAACACTTATCTGGACTGCGATCTCCTTGGACTTAGCGCCATTTGGGCGGACGTAAAATCAATCGTTATCGCCTGCTCAACGACAGTACTTCACCAATAGGATGGCGACGTCATTAAAGGCCCGGAAAGGAGTATTGACACGTCATCGGAATACGATGCTGGAACTTTTAACCAAGTACGCACACTTGGGAGAAGACGAGACACTTACTGGTGAAGCAGTAAGCACTGACATTATATGTCAAATACAGAAAGCTGAAGCGCAAATTAAAGCACTTCAAGATGTCTTCGAAAAGGCATTGTATGCCTTCACTGCAGAGGTGGACAGCCTGGAAGATCCGCTCACAGAAGAGGAGGAGACGAAAGTTTCGGAATACATCACGAACTCTCAGGACACAATATCGATGACTGAGGTCCTATTAGCGAAACTTGCAGGTAATAAGGAATTCCTTTCTTCCCGAAGCAGTGAAGGATACAGTAGGCATCATTTTGAAGCTCGAAATCAAAATGCAGTCCCACGAGTCGACCTCCCAAAAATTCCCGTTCCAGAATTTAGCGGAAAAAGCTGGCAATGGGACAACTTTTGGGAGCTATATAACGCGATAGTGCATTCTCTCCCACTTCCAGAGATGCACAAATTCAACTACCTACTGAATGCGCTAAAAGGCGAAGCTCGGGAATCCATCGCTTCTTTCCAAGTCACATCTTCGAACTATGAATTGGCGGTAGCACATCTACGAGAGAAGTATGGCAATGTCCAAACCATAATCACAGCCCTTCATCGACAGATGGAACAGTCGTACGCACGAAGCACGGATCTGAAGGATCAACGCAAACTCTATGACCAGCTCTCTGTTGTCACCTCTCAATTGGTGAGTAAAGGGGAACCGCTCGACAGCCCATGGTTGCTGTCAAAAATACTCTCCAAATTCACGGAAGCAATTCAACGACGAGTTCTTCAAGAAAAAATATCCTTACCTAAAGGAGAAAAATGGACGTTGCGCAAACTCATGCCAATTCTGGACGATGTCATCAAACAAGAAGAAGAAATTGAGCAGCAATTGCCAAAAAAGATGGAACGCTCCCAGGCAACGCACGGAGACGTAAAGAGAATGACCTTCCGAGGAAAAGAACGTGTTCCATTCTGCTTCTATTGTGAAGGCAAAGATCACTGGTCGGTAGGATGTACCAAGATTACCTCACCCAAAGCAAGACTAGAGCACTTGAAGAAAAATCTACGATGTATCGGGTGTGGTTCGAAGAACCATGTTTTTGCCGAATGTAAATCCAAAGGATGTGCGAACTGCGGCAAAAAACATCACTCTTCGATATGTTTCCGCTCGACCAGTGCCGCACCTTTCTCTCAACCAACAGCTTCTAGCAAGACAAAGGAAGACAAGCCAAGGGCCATCCCTACGCGCCAGAATTTCGCATCATGCGAAAACCAAGGGATGACTACGCAGGAAACAGAGGACACAGAGGATCTAGGGTTACACAACACAGTGCTGACAGTAGAGGAGGACACCACCACACACAAAAACGATCGGGAGAAATCTTCCTACTCACTGGCACCTTGAGAACAAAGGATCCTCGTACGCAGCAGCATGTCTGGCTTCGTATTCTGTTGGATACCGGTGCAGACCGTTCCTTCATTGATGCGGAATTGGCGAAAACCCTTGAACTTCCCAACAGTGGTACTACTAAGATGAAGTTGAGGACGTTTGGAGCGGAATCAGCAAGAGAGATTCACTGTATGAACACGTCCTTGAAGGTTTGGGACATAGATGGAATGGAACACCAACTACAGCTCTACACCCATCACAACCTAGCAAAGAATA
Source organism: Aplectana chamaeleonis (assembly GCA_029168955.1). Classification (NCBI taxonomy): domain Eukaryota; kingdom Metazoa; phylum Nematoda; class Chromadorea; order Rhabditida; family Cosmocercidae; genus Aplectana; species Aplectana chamaeleonis. Next base: position 141,066 of record JAPDOI010000897.1, read on the forward strand.
TTTCAAGAGGAAAGCTCGATAAGGAAGATCTTCAGTTTATCCGTCGTAAAAGGATTAAATTGAGATTGCCGAATAATGGAAGTGAGGGACCTCCTCAAGTTCTTATTGGATGTGATCAAATGTGGAACTTTGTGAGATTCGACGCGCCACACTTCAAACTTCCGTCAGGGCTCATTCTCATACCTACCCGTTTGGGATACCTAATATCAGGACAGCGCATTGCAAGGAGTAACACTTCCAAACACGAAAAGTGTGCATCGGTTCACGCGCTGGTTTCGAGTGGCGAAGATGATCCTTGGGAGAATCATTGGAATATCGAGTCTCATGACGTTGAACAGGAGTTCACTGGTCCACAAAAGGAGGAACGAATCAAAATCAACACTCAGGTGCTAGAAGAGTTCAACAAGACCATTGAAAGGGAGACCAAACGGGTATTTCGGTAGACTGCCTTTCAAAGAAAACCATGAACCCTTACCGGATAACCGAGCACTGGCTATGCATCGTCTTCGCAGTGTACTACGTAAGTATGGAAACGAGCCGCAACTTCTTCAACAATATCACCAGGTATTCCAAGATCAAGTTTCGATGAAGATCCTCGAAGAAGTTCGAGAGGCAGAAGAAAATTTCGTAACAAGGAAGCACTATCTTCCGCACCAACCTGTGATAACGCCAGAAAAGGATACTACGAAGTTTCGAGTCGTATTTGATGCATCCGCACACTATAAGGACTGTCCATCTTTAAACGATGTGGTACACCAAGGACCTACGATCCTTCCTAAACTCTACGGCATTCTGCTACGGTTTCGTGTGGGGAAGTATGTACTCCTTTCTGATGTGGAGAAAGCCTTTCTCCAGGTGCATTTGCACGAAGATGACAGGGACTTTACCAGATGCTTGTGGGTAAGGGATATACGTAAGCCACTAACGGAGGAGAATCTGGTTGTGTACAGATTTACAAGAGTGACGTTCGGCATTAACGCCTCTCCGTTTCTTCTGAGCGCAACCATCCTCTACCACATGGACAACCACGTGATGGATCACGACCTGGCACAAGAAATTTCTGCAAATCTCTATGTGGACAACTTGTTTGTACGTGCTGAGTCAGTAGCAAGCGGAATTCAAAAGTACAAAGTTCTCAAAACCATATTTCACGAGATCGGCATGAATTTAAGAGCATTTGTAACAAACAATTCTGAAATTTCCGCCTCCATCGCAGCCTCGGACCTGTCTTCAAATCTGTTTCAAAGGTGCTCCGGAATCCCATGGGATTCTCAAACTGATGAGTTCGCTTTAACCACAAGGATAAAGGCAGACGGATTCATCAGCAAAGAACGATAGCCCAGCAGATTGCTTCAGTATACGACCCTTTGGGATGGTTCATTCCCTTGCTCGTCAGGATGAAACACTTCCAGCAAACGCTCTGGAAAGAGCACTACGACTGGGATGAACAGCTGAGTGAGGAACACCGAGAGCAGTGGATCAGCCTCTGCGAGAGTCTGTCAGGGTTTCATAAGTGTTTGCCTCGTAATTTCACTCAAGGATCCACAACGTACGCCCTAGTAACTTACTCGGATGCAAGCGCTATTGCCATGACAGCGTGCACGTACTTATCAAGCGACAACGATTCACAGTTTCTCATGGCCAAATCAAAGGTTTCAACAAGAAACACCTCGGCTACAATACCGAAAATGGAAATGAATGCCATGACGATTGGAGCACGATTAGCGTTCAATATACTGCTGAGCATGATGTCGTCACTGGGCATAAGGAAAGCCATATTTCTGTCAGACTCAGAAATTGTGCTCAAGTGGCTTCAGGCTTCTCCTCAGCGGCAACGCACAGGACCGTATGTCGCCAATCGAGTGCGAGAAGTGAGGAAGATTGTAAGAACTCTGCTGCAGATGAACGTCGACGTCGAATTCGCTTATATTGACACCAAATGGAATCCCGCGGACAGTGGGACAAGAGGAGTAGCAGCTAAGGATTTCGAATCTCACGTATGGTGGAAAGGTTTCTCCCTCAACGAAATCCTGAACAACGGATTTGCGTCCACGTTTTTCAACATCCCGGAAGACCAGAATGTGGAAGAGGATCAGCCTACGGCAGTTGTGAATAACACTATGACAAACAAGGAAAGACCTTCAGAGGTTTTGAACCTTGCCAAATTTAAGACCAAATCCACGGCAATTCGAGTCATAGCATATGTCTTACGGTTTGTAAGAGCTATAAGGATGCGGCAGCAGGAGCACCTTCCAACCAAAATAGGAACTCAAGTGCCGTACCTAACCCGACCACTTCAACATCGTCAAATAATATCGGCAGACATTCAAGATGCCTACATCGTCCTACTCAGGAATCATCAAGAAGTGCATCTACAACCGCAATACGAAAAAGAGTTGACAAAGACTCTGAATCTGAAGAAGGACGCTGATCAGGTCATACGAGCCTATGGACGTCTAAATCACTCCGACTTGAACCAGTTGGCGAAAAATCCCATACTTGTCATGCCTAACACAGAGTTATGCAGACTCATAGTTGCTGAAGCGCATGGAAAATTCCACAACAGTACAAGTCATACCATGGCAGAAGTCCGTCAGCAATACTGGATCCCGCGGTTGCGAGAACAGGTGAAAAAGTACATCCACTCGTGCGTACCGTGCCAAAAGATGAATAACTTGCCCTATAAATATCCAGAAATGGGCAATTTGCCAGCGGAACGAGTGACTAGAGCACGACCCTTCCAACATACTGGACTAGACTACTTCGGCCCGCTGGCGGTACGTGACGACGACGGAGTTCGCTCAGAAGTTTATGGGTGTATCTTTACCTGCTGTGTAACCCGACTCATACATTTGGAAGTTGCACAGGATGGAACGACTGAGAAATTCCTCAACGCACTTCGTCGTTTCATTGCCCGTCGAGGAAAGCCTCAGTCAATCACCTGCGACAATGCCCCAATATTTGTCTTAGGGAGCCAAATTGTGAACAACAGCCTCTCAGAACATGAACTAAAGGACTCTGTAGCTCACGAAATGAGTAATCAACTGATTGAGTGGAACCACATCACTCCATATTCACCGTGGAAGGGCGGTTTTTACGAGCGACTCATAAAATCCGTTAAGCACGCCCTCTTCAAAGCAATTGGGAAAAGCATTCTTACCAAGGATGTCCTGTGCACATTTTTTGCGGAAATTGAAGGTTGCATCAATAGTAGACCGCTGACTTACCAAGAAAACAATTTTGAAGATGGAATACTTACTCTACTACGACCTATAGATTTCATCCAACGAGACATGGAAGTCTGTCTCCAGCTGAATTTCTCCGAAGATGAAATCGACGATCCTCAATATCTTCCACCCTCAGACGCAGCACGTCTACGAACTCGGACGCAAACGCAGAAGGCTTTACAGTCTTCTTATTACTTGACGGAGCGCTACTGGGAGCTATGGAAGAAGCACTATCTTACAGCACTTCGAGAACAACACCGACGATACATTGACAAGAGTCGAGGAACCACAAAGGACCCACGCGAGGGCGAAGTCGTTCTTTTAAGCGACTCTTGCCAAAAGAGAAGTCAATGGAAAATGGGAAGGATTCTCAGACTCATTGAAAGCAGTGATGGTGCAGTGAGAGAAGCAGAAATTACCTACAATGGAAAAACCCTGCGACGACCTGTAAATCAACTTATTCCATTAGAGATTGGAGGAAATGTAAACGAAGGAAAACAAAATGAGAGAAAACAACAAAAGTGCAAGCCACCAGAGGACCACGCATCAAACACACGCTACAATCTTCGTGCCCGAAAACCGACAGTTTACCAGAATCTCTGTATGGTGCATACTGTCCCCACAAACGACCAAATCAGACGTGGCCACCATCTCTTTATTTGAAAATGGCACTGACACTAACTCTCCTAACAATGGTTGATGGACGGGTAACAGAAACTGCTTCAGTCGAAAAATTCCAAAGTTCTCCTTCTTCTGAGAACATCATTGAATGCAGAAGCAATGGCGTATACCTCCACGCACCGCATTCTAATGAACACGAGATATGCATCAATAACCGCTGTACACGGGAAAATACGCCTCCAGTGCATAAACTTCTAAAGCTTCCTCCCGAAGATTTACTGTACGACTACGACGCCCGCTGGAAACTTCGAATCGGAAATGCGTTTGCTACACTGGAAACACGATGTCCAGCACAGCATTTTTGCACATCTATTGACTGCACGCTTTGTTCATCGAACATACTGAATCCGGAGTGCTGGCCATTAGCCGCTATAGCAGGATTAGGCATATCACTATACCTCATCATTGCTCTATGCTACACCATCTGCTATGTGCCAGTAACCGTAGGAAGTCCGTGCAGACTCATAATCGAAGGAACATGTGGAATACTGTACCTAACGATATATCTTGCCCTTAGGTGCATTCGTTCTATGGCAGCTTTCCCCTTTCGGAGAAGACCACGAAGAACTAAACTTCTGGAAGCCTTAGCCATTGTCGGACTTTTTCAAGGAATTGGTGCATGTCAAGAAGTCAACATCTTCTCACATCATCTCCAGAATTGTCAAACTACCGACAAAAGGACAACCTGTAAGGTAGAACTGGCTTCGGTAGTTAAGATAAATCCATTCAAAAGGGATGCGTGTCTAAGACTTCAGCTGAACGGGTCCACAGTCATGGAAACAAATCTTCACTGGGAAGGTTTAAGACTACTGTGCGAGCGCGAGTCAACTCTGTATACCCGAAACGTGAGACAAAAGGGGGTCGACAGTAAAGATGCCCACATATGGGCTCCTGTGGAGGAAACAAGTGCGCAGACGTAAACGCTACGAGTATGCTACCAGAGCTATCCCTTGGGAACCGCTACCCTGGAATAACTGGATGTATGGAGTCTTGCGGAGGTCCAGGGTGCGACTGTTTCTATCTCAGTTCTGGATGCTTGTTCTACAGAATATTTGCTGTTCCGAATGACGACAAAATATTCGAGCTTTTCAAGTGCAGCAGATGGAAAGAAGAAGTTAAGCTTCGGATGGACGTCAGCAATCCCAACAGAACAGGCTACAATACGTTTGTACTTGGTCTACGTCCTAGTGTTCCGGTCCATATTCCGAGAATGGATGTGACACTGAGTGTCGTTTCGACACCTCTACTTCCGTCTCTAGACCAACTGTTTATTGCTTCCGATACTCATACGGCAATATGGACTAGGAGACAATTACCTGTTCTTCAATGTCTATCTCACGATGAAGCCAGGCTCATGAAATGCTCGATGCAGGATACATGTAAGTGTACACCAGCAGAATCGCAAGTAATGTGCAAGTGTGCAGACGATGACATCGAAGGCAGTTTCCAAAGGATTGAGAATGTTCTTCCTCTGACTCTGGAGCAAGTACGAATAGTAGAACATTCGAAATATTCCGTCATGGCTCACGTGGAACAGGATATTTCTGCTGAGATCATACTCAATATAAAGGAAACTGTGGACGACTCTATCACGGAAGTGACCAATGACATCTGTTCAATCGACAACACTCAGCTCATCGGGTGTTATAACTGCTTAAAAGGAGCAAGCGCTACTGTTAACTGTACGTCAAGACTCAAAGTCATATCGGCCGAAATAGAGTGCGGCAGCGATAGCTTCAGCGTCCCCTGCTCACCATCAGGACAAGTTTCCCAAATAAAATTCCTTTTTCACGAAGCCAGAATTCAAATTCGATGTGCAGTGAGATGCGGGACTCAGGAAAACTTCTTTGAAATCACCGGTATATTGAGATACTTGCACAGCTTCCAAGGGCGCATTATGCATTATGTGCAGCAGAACCACAACAGAACGTCTGACTTACACTGGCCAGATATGAGCCATATCTTGGATATCTATATGCAGTGGTACAAATCAATACTTATTACTTTGGCTATTGTGGCTATTGCACTTTTTCTGAGCTACCTATATATCACTACTGCATGCGGTCAACTGTTTCGACTTCTCTTCAAAGGAATGGCGAAATCTTTCGCATGCGCATGGAAGATAGTGCGGTGCATGATACAGCTCATCTTCAACCGTGCATTTCTGCTTCTCCAAACCAAGAGGAAAGGAAAAGCGGCTGAAAAGCTTCTCTAAGAAGTGCATATAAGAAAAGGTGCATGTTTTTTTTATAGGAATGGTGCATGTTTCCATACTCTAATACTGTGCAGCGCAACAGTGCATGAAACAGCGCATGCATGGAAAGGCGCAGCTGATTCGAGCGAACATTTAAATCTTATGTACGTCTTTTTTATTTCAGCACGATGGCTCCAAAGGTAGATCCGAAATTCGAGGAAATCCACAAGAGACGTCGCATAGAAGAGCGCAAGCTGATCGATGAAGTTCGACACAAACGCTCGTGCATCCGACTATCTTCGACCTTCCCAACTGAGATGCAGATTCAGCGGAAAATACGCGGATTCATTAAATTTGCCGTACAGCATATTGAATCGAAAAAACAACTTCGCGACAGTTTTGCTGAGCTCGAGGGAAATCGGCTGAATTATTTCGAAAGGATGGAGGCATCACTGTACAAGAGCCGTCTTGAAATGATGCATATGGAGGCGCGGCACGTAACTCAAAGAATTAGCTGCGCCACAGAGGGCTTTCGATGACCTACGAGCTGTACGATCTGCTAATACAGTCAGAAGGCGCCAAGGAGAAATCCAAGGAAAAATTCTTCATGGAAATGGAAAGTGGAGTTATCATCGACCCTAGATTTGCTAGCAGTTACATTCGACAGGAACTTGACTTTTTCGACGACTTTCTCAGGAAGATAGAAAAAAGAAATGAATGAAGCTAATTCTCGGATCGAGAACGAAGTTCGCCAAGGGACTATCGCCACAATACAGGAATTGTTCTCAGACATGAGCAAGGGTGTAGGAGATAAGTTCGCCGAGCTCATGGAGGAAATCAAGAGGCAAGGTGATGAGTTAAAACATGTGAAAGAGAGATCCGAGGAGCTTCAAGGTTCGGTCGTGGCTATGCAGGTGAAACTGGACGAGCAGCAAACAAGGACTGTACATAACCCCAACATTACTGACGCAAATCTACCTAAGGTGGATGAACGTGAATCAAGGAATGTGCATACGCAGACGGCTGGTGTTGCAGTCGAAACCCATACCGGAAAAGATTCAAGGAATGTGCATACGCAAACAACCGATATTGCAGTTGAAGCCCAGCCTACATTGGCTGAAAAAGAGACAAGGACGGTGCAGACACCGGAAGTTACAGCAGTTTCTGATAGCGAACTGAACAACAACGCCGAAGATCTCCTGAGCTTTGACATCGACTACGAGCTCTATGACGAGATCTGCAATCAAAGAGATCACTCAAAGGACGTTTGCGACAAAACGTCTAGTCAAAAATGCGATTTTTTGGGCAGGAAGACAGAACTTGAGAAAAGGATGGCGGCCCTCAAACACCGCATTGACAAGGATAAGAGCATGCCAGAAAGGGAGATCCGGTATGTCATCACTATGAGACCGGAGGAAAGATTTCTTCGATGCTCTTTCTGTTTCGCGAAAGGACTTCACTACAGTGACAGTTGCCCTGCCGTGGTGAACGTTAAGGCACGAAAGAAGATGATACGATGCAATTTCTGCCTAGACACATTGCACGACAGCGATCACTGCAAGCGACCAAGGAAACGTTGCAAATATTGCAACTCTGAAGACCATAACAAAGCCCGGTGCCTTCAACCGAAACAACGAAATGACTACCGCAAAGAATATGACGAACTTCGCGAGGAGCTCGAACGAATCAAGGACTTCGATGAACCATCAACTTCTCGCGCGGGGGAGTATCACGACGGTGATGAGAGAGAGACACATGTAGATTAATATTGTAGTAATTGTAGATTGTTCATTATTCTTGTATGTAACAATGTTTTGGATTTCTGGGACATTCCGATTTAGATGAAAGCCTCGATAGCAGTACATTTCTCTCGGCACCTACGCGCGTATGGATATATATATATATATAGCGCTGATCGTTCGCCATAGTCATTTTCTACATTTTTCTCTTAGCTGGTGCATTTCTCTGACATGGCGCATTTAATCTTCCTCCTGGTGCAGTTAAAATTCCTATATCATATCTGTATATATCTGTGTATTAAATACTTATATTACTTTTCACTTACATTTTACATGTTTTGAATGTATTTTACATAAAGTTTAATTACCCAAGTTTGAGGTAAGAGTTGGTAAGCCCGCGTGGCACAATTCGTTCACCGGTCTACCGTACATGCCCTAAGTATAGATGGTCAAAACTGTTCCTACTGTATCTTGCTAACCGCATACAAAAACTCCTCGGGAGGAGTTTTTCGTTAACCGCCAGTTCCTCTCGCATTTCAGCACTATTTCCGTGCTGTCTGCGAGAGTATGTTAAACGCGAACTTACCGCGAGGATGCCACATGGCGGAATTTTAGAGAAAAAACAGACCTGGAAACGTTTTGAAAAGGCTATTTTTCGTAACAAAGGTTACAATTGTCGCTTTTTCGAGGCGTTTTCATTGGAAGTGTATAAGAGGCCTACCACTGGGGGATGTTAGGGTGAAACTAGAGCGAGTTCTCTCTTAACTATCGAGAGTTATCATTACAATCTGGTGTGGTTAAACTCGCGTTTAACGCGAATTTAACTCCTGTTAACTCGCGTTTAACACACCCAATTACTACCACCCCTGAATTGCTGCTGTCAATCCTGCTGAAATAAGACATTAGCATTGTAGAGTGACCACAGCGTAATGATGCAAGCGTGCATCTTGCCCTTCTTCCGAGTTGAGACTCTGAGGTGCAGATGGGGGGGGGGGCTGTATATCTCCTAGAATAGGATTTATGGCCGCCTTCACAAGATGACACCGTACAAATTTGGTGTGCTCCTCGCGCAAAAGACGGAGTCGTTCTTGCTGTGAATCGTGCCATCTTTGCAAATATACTTTGTTTGGAGCATCGGCGAATGGCTTTCTTATATTTCTCTCTCTAACGGGGTTTAGCACTCTCCACGACGGGTGATTTGGTTGCTTTATAATGTTGATGCGGAATTGCTGGGCCTGGAGCTGACAGTGCTCCTTCACTGGTAATAGACGGGTCTCAGCATGCAGGTGCTCGATTGGGGAACTCCTTGGACATCCGGTGGCGATACGGAGAGCAGCATTTTGTACTCGTTGCATCTTTGTTCAGGAGGATTCTGAGACGAGATGCTGCCATTCCGGTGCAGCGTACTCCAGAGCGGGCTGAAGAATTGCCTTATACGTTGTGAGTATAGTCTCCTTGCTGCTACCCCACGAAGTGCCGCCCAGGGCCCTGAGAACGTTGAGCTTAGCTTTAACGACTGCCTGTTTCTGCTCGGTATTCTTATGAAACTTGAGTGACGGATCGAGCACAAGACCGAGCAGCTTTGGAAAGCGAGCAGCAGGCAAACGGTCTCCATCCCACACGACATCCGGATGAGCGCTGTGCTCGGATGGGTCCGTCGTGAGAACGGACACTGACGACTTGGCTGCAGATATCCTTAGCATCTTGCGGTCGAAAAAGCTTTTCAGTGTGATCAGGTACTCGTTGGTCTTATTGGCGGCCACCTGTAAGTCCCGAGCTCGACACATGATTGTTATGTCATCAGCGTACGCGACGACCTTGATGTCCTGTGGAGGCTCAGGCATATCTTCGAAGTACAGACTGAAAAGGGCTGGCGATAGAACCCCGCCCTGAGGGACTCCAGCTGCCATTGGAATACTGTTGGAGACATGGTTCTGAAACATGACTCTAGCTCGCCGACCTTTAATAAAGGACGATATCCAGCGCTTCTGCCAAGATGGTATTGACGACTCCAGTATGTTGCCTGACAGGACTCCAAGGTTAACCGTATCAAATGCCTTGGTGAGATCCAACGCAACAGCTACAGTTCTCAATGGCTTGTTAAAGTTTAACCCGTCGATAGCATTGCTGGTAATTTCTAGCAAAGCCGTAGTTGTGGAATGTAGCCTCCTGAACCCATGTTGAAACAACTGCTTCTCGTTGTGCTCCGCTAGATCCTTGACAATGAGCTTTTCGGCTACCTTAGCGAAAGGTGACATCAAGCTAATGGGGCGATATCCCTTTACTGATGACTGAGGTTTGCCAGGCTTGGACAACGGGATGACGTTGGCTGTCTTCCAGTTTTGCGGAATAGTGCAAGAGCTAAACGAAGTGTTAATCATATCAACGATGAGCGGAAGGATCTCAGTCGGAAGTTTTTTCAGTACAGCAGGACAAATGCCGTCCGGACCGACAGCTTTGGAGTTCCGCATGTCCTTTATAATCTTCTCTACTTGCGCCACAGTGAACGCTTCGGCCGTGCTCATGAGCGGGAGGCGGCACAGCTCTCTAACTGTCACTCTATTCTGCGGACCTCGCCTTGTACTCGTGACAAAGAAACTTTTACCGAGAGAGTAGGCGGCTTCCTTTCCTGACTTGAAAACGTTATCACCAAACTCAATAGTGGAGACGGTGGCTGGCGAGCTCTTTTCCGATAGTTTCCGAAGCACCTTCCAAGTAGCTCCACTGTCCGTCTTGAAACTCAACAGTTCTGGGAACTTTTCCCACTGTTCTTTCTTGTGCTGGTCGAGATCTTTTCTGATCTCACCATCCAGCTGAGTGACGACAGGGTCTAGATGGTCAACTGCTCTTCTGGCATCTCTAGTTCTGATTTTCTGAAGAATTTCTCTGGTGACGTTTGGATAGAACGTCTTAACTCGGCCAACAGGAATAGCCGCCTTCATGGCCCTGCGAATCGCATCAGATAAGTGATGCTCCTTCTGGTGCACATTGCCATTCCACGGGTAATCAGCCGCTAGGCGTAGCGCAACCTCACTGAACAGGCACCAGTCTGCTTGGCCTAAATTGAGATAAGAACGTTGACGAACACCAGAATAAGGAGCAAGAGAGTTTAAGAAATCGATGTGCACAAAGACGGGAACATGTCTGGGCTAGAAGATCGGCCGTTGGCAGGGAGACGAGTGGGCTGATCATCGTTTAAAATGACCAGGTCGCACTCCTCAGCCCATTCTTCGACTTCTTCTCCCCTAGCATCAGAACCAAGGGACGAGCAGAAGGTATGGGCGTAAAAGTCGCCTGCGAAAACAACTGATGATGAGAGGGAATAGTCGTTAAGTTGTTTGAGAAGAGGAATCGGATTGTAGGAGGAGGGCATGAGGTGGTAGGGGGAATATAGATGTTGAAAAGGGAAAGGGGAGTTTTAAGGGGTAGTTGGATTGGAAGGTACTCGAGAGTACCACCCGTGGGGGTGTTTGGTATGAGGTGGGAGGGGAGAGAGGATAAAACAAAGATTGAAACTCCTCCGCCAAGAGCTGACCTTGGAGCAAGGAAGGCAGTGTAGCCCGGGATGTTAGGATGAGGACGGGTAGGTGATGGAGAGAGCTTGGTTTCTTGAACCATGAGCACGTCTGGATGGTAAGTACGTGCGAAGAGAGAGCTCAGAAAGTTTGGTACGAAGGCCGTTGAGATTGATATGTACAATGGAAAGGGGGCGATTTGAGGAAGAGGAATCAGAGTTGGTAGATGAAGACCATAAAACACAGCGAAAAGCAGAGTTATGATGCCTCACAGAACTGAGACCCGAACAGGAGAGATGCACCCACCTTTGGCATCCGAAGCACTCGACGCTTGTTTTCCTCCATGTGACATCCTTGCCGCACGTGGCGCATAGGCACTTCTGAGCGGGTCCAGGATTCCTCTCCACGCCGGCCCTTAGCAGGAGATTCCGAAGGAGAGACGCGGCCTGCCAGCACCTCTCCCATGAAAAAAACCCTCTTCGTGGAGGGGGTGACGTCGGTTTGCATAGAGGTGCTCTTCTTTCCTCCACACTGCCACGGCGTGAACGTACGACATCTCGGCAGCATTGAGATCACAAGCTACAGAAGTACATATGCATGCCATGAGCAGCGACAGAAACCTACCATTTAATCATACTATGATTTTTAGTTCACTTCCGTTTCCGGATTTCCGTTTCCGGCGATTTTCAGCCATTTTTCTTCCGTTTCCGAAGAACTTGAAAATGATTTCCGCACAGCCCTGGTCGGGGCCCACGAGTGGCACGGACAGTGTCGTAGCAAGAGAGAAGGGATCAAAGAGGAGCGCGCATAGCGTCGTGGAAAGGGAGTAGGTGTTGTGGAACAGGGTTGCGACTTGGTGATACGGGGCATGGTAAAATCTCGGAAAGTTTCTGAAGAAAATAGAAGTTTGGGGGGGCTCGTAAAATTTTTGAAGAAAAAAGGATTTTTATCCAAACCGCTGGGTAAGCTTGAGTGATAGAGTAATAGTCGCGCTCTGATAGTAGGATTGCAGCGGCAGAGCAGCTGTCTCGTTACGGTGGGTATACGGTAGTTTGCGCAAAGTATCAGATTCCAGTCAAAATTGCCATTCGCAGGTTATTCGGTGTGCTGTATACAATTTTGATGTCGATTTGTCGAGGGGAAGGGTAGTCAAAAGTTTTCGAATTTTTTGGTCTTCTTCTTCTTTGCAGCCGCGAAGAGGGTAATTGCTATAGGTTCAGAAACTGGGCGACCAGCGTCGGATTCGTCCAAAGGTCTATTGTAGTCAATGTTGTGGGGTTTTTCGGGCAGTTGAATAAGTGTAGGGTATTGTGGCCAGGACCACCACAGTCCGGGCAGACGTCGGGAGTGCTACTGTCGATCCTGTTCACGTAGGACTTCAGGAACGTTGAGTGCCCGCAGCGCAACGAGGCTAGAGTGCATCTGGCACGTCTACCAAGCTGAGACTCAGAAACTCGAGGCGGCACAGTACCCAGAATAGTATTAACAGCCGCTCTTTCCAGATACCCTCGAACGAACTGGGTGTGCTCCTCGCGCAACAGACGGAGGCGTTCTTTTTTGTGAATCGTGCCATCTCTGCAGGTTGACTTTATCTGGAGCATCGGTAAAAGGTTTTCTGATGCTTGTCTCTCTCAAAAGTTCAAGTACTCTCCAAGATAGGTGGTTGGGCTGCTTTGCGATGTTGACATACAGTTGCTGGGCCTGGAGCTGACAGTGCTCCTTCACTGGTAGCACCCGTGTCTCGGCGTGTAAATGCTCGATTGGCGAACTCCTAGCACATCCGGTGGCGATCCGAAGAGCAGCGTTTTGTATACGCTGCACCTTAGACCAAAATGAGTCCGACAGTAAGTGCTGCCAAACCGGTCCTGCATACTCTAGGGCGGGCTGCAGTATAGCCTTATACGTGGTCAGAATAGTTTCCTTACTGCTGCCCCATGATGTGCCTCCCAGCGCCCTTAGCACATTGAGTTTAGCTTTTACAACTGCTTGCTTTTGCTCGGTGTTCGTGTGAAACTTCAGCGACGGATCGAGTATAAGGCCGAGTAGTTTTACGAAGCGAGCAGCAGGCAGGCGATCTCCACCCCAGCTGACATCGGGATGGGCGCTGTGCTCTTTGGGGTCCGTTGTGAAAACTGATACTGAAGACTTGGCAGCTGAGACCCTGAGCATCTTGTTATTGAAATAGCTTTTCAAATCAATCAGGTACTCGTTGATCTTGCTCGCGGCCACTTCTATGTCGCAGTTTTGGCACATGATAGTCATATCATCAGTGTAGGCGACAACTTTAATGTCCTGGGGAGGTGCCGGAATGTCCTCTAAGTACAGATTGAACAGAGCGGGCGATAAGACTCCGCCTTGTGGAACACCGGCAGCTATGGGGATACTTTTAGAGACACGATTTTGAAACAAAACTTTTGCTCGACGGCCCTTGACGAATGCTGTTATCCAACGCTTCTGCCAAGGTGGAATAGAGGACTTCAGTATGTTATCCGATAGAATACCCAGGTTAACACTGTCAAATGCCTTTGTCAAGTCCAGGGCTACAGCAACGGTCCTGAGGGGCTTACTCTTGTTGAAGCCGTCGATGGCATAGCCAACGATTTCCAAAAGCGCCGTCGTGGTGGAATGTAGCTTCCTGAAGCCGTGCTGGTGATGTTGTTTCTCATTATGCTGAGCCAAATCATTGACGATAAGCTTTTCAGCAACCGTGGCTAGAGGTGACAAAAGGCTTATCGGCCTGTATCCTTTCGCTGATGACAGCGATTTACCGGGCTTAGGCAGAGGAATGACCTATGCTGTTTTCCAGTCTTGTGGCAGTGTGCAAGTTCGGAATGATATGTTCATTAAATCGGTGAGCAGCGAGAGAAATTCTTTGGGGAGCTTCTTCAGGACTGCTGGACAGATTCCGTCAGGTCCAATGGCCTTGGACTTACGCATTTCCTTTATAATCTTCTCCACCAGCGCAGGAGTGAAGGCGTCAGCCGTGCCCATAAGCGGAAGGCGGCCTAGCTCCCTTACTGTCACTCGGTTTTGCGGGCCTCGCTTCGCACATGTTATGAAGAAGCTCTTGCCCAACGCGTAAGCGGCATCTTGTCCCGACTTGAATACATTGTTCTCAAACTCGATAGTAGATACGGTGGCGGATGTGGTTTTTCGGAGAGTTTTCTCAGAATTTTCCATGTAGCAGCACAATCTGCCCTGAAGTTCAATTTTTCAGTGAACTTCTGCCACTCGTCTTTTGTGTGCCTGTCCAAGTCTTTTCTAATTTCATCGTCAAGTTCAGTGACCTCCGGGTCCAGATGGTTGGCGGATCTCTTTTCATCTCTTGTCCTGATTTTCTGAAGTATTTCCCTGGTGACATTAGGGTAAAAAGTTTTCACACGTCCTTCTGGTATGGCCGCTTTCATAGCCTTCCGGATAGCGTCAGATATGTGACGCTCTTTCTGGTGCACATCGCCATTCCATGGATATTCAGGCGCTCGGTGAAGTGCAACCTCTCTGAATAGGCTCCAGTCTGCAAGGCCTAAATTGAGATAAGAACGGGGACGAATACCAGAATAAGGGGCTATAGAATTTGAGAGATCGATATGGACGAAAATGGGAATGTGATCACTAGACAGAGTTGTAGAAGTGGACCACGAGGGAGCACTAGAAAGATTAGAGGAAACGAGCGAAATGTCTGGGCTAGAGGATCGGCCGATGGAAGGGAGGCGAGTGGGCTAATCATCGTTTAGGATAACCAGGTCGCACTCCTCCGCCCACTCCTCGACGTCCTCTCCTCTAACATCAGAGTCAAGTGAACAGCAAAACGTATGAGCATTGAAGTCGCCCGCGAAGACGACTGAGGGTGAGAGGGCGCAGTCGTTGAGTTGTTTTAGAAGAGGGATAGGATTATAGGTTGGGGGACAAGATGTAGTTGGGGGAATGTAGATGTTGAAGAGAGATAGGGGAGTTTTGAGTGGGAGATGGATGGGGACGTTAGGGGAGTTTTGAGTGGGAGATGGATGGGGACGTACTCGAGAGTACCGTCCGTAGGGACATTGGGAATTAGGTGAGAAGGAAGAGTGGGTATTACGAAAGTAGAAACTCCTCCACCGAAAGACGATCTTGGAGCATGGTATGAAGTATAGCCAGAGATATTTGGGTGAGAAGAGGTAGCAGAGGGGGAAAGTTTGGTTTCCTGAACCATTATAACATCTGGATGGTGAGTACGAGCAAAGAGAGAGAGCTCAGATAGTTTGTCACGAAGGTCATTGAGATTTATATGTACAATAGAAAGTGGGCGATTGGAGGTAGAGGAATCAGAGTTGGAAGGTGAAGAGCACAGAACACAGCGAAAAGCAGAGTTATGATGCCTCACAGAACTGAGACCCGAACAGAAGAGATGCACCCACCTTTGGCATCCGAAGCACTGGACGCTTGTTTTACTCCATGTGACATCCTTGCCGCACGTGGCGCTTGGGTACTTCTGAGCGGGTCCAGGATTCCTCTCCACGCCGGCCTTTGTAGGAGAATCCTTAGGAGAGCTGAGGCCAGCCAGCATCTCTCCCATAGCAAAAACCCTCTTCGTGGAGGGGTTGATGTCGGTTTGCACGGAGTTGATGTTGCTTCCTCCACACGGCCACGGCACGAA
Source organism: Aplectana chamaeleonis (assembly GCA_029168955.1). Classification (NCBI taxonomy): domain Eukaryota; kingdom Metazoa; phylum Nematoda; class Chromadorea; order Rhabditida; family Cosmocercidae; genus Aplectana; species Aplectana chamaeleonis. The sequence continues at coordinate 157,055 of JAPDOI010000897.1, forward strand.
CGTACGACATCCCGGCAGCAATTTTTTTGGTCAATAAGGGGGTTTTAAAGATTGGCACAACGGCTTGCTTAACCCTGATCGTGGTTTACGAGTTTCACGCAGTGTTGTAGAAAGGAAGTAGGGTTCACTAGGAGCGCGCACATGGCCATGAAAAGGGAGAAGGGGTTGAAGAGGAGTGCGCACAGTGTCGTGGAAAGGGAGTGGGAGTTCGGGAGGAGCGCGCACAGTCATAGGAAAAGGAAGTAGGGCTCAACGAGGTGCGCGCACAGTGCCATGAATTGGGAGTAGGGGGTTCAAGAAGAGCGCGTGCAATGACGTGGGTTCAAAAAGAACGTGAACAGTGTTATGGAAAGTGAGTATGATTTCAAAAGGAGTTCAGGAGGAGCGGGCGCCACGTCGTGGAAAAGGAATACGGCTTTTTGGGGTGCGTGCACAGTGCCGTGGAGAAGGATCGGATATTTACGAGTGGTACGTACAGTGTCGTAAAAAGGAAGTTGGGCTTTGAGAGGATCGCGCAAAGCGTCGTGAAAAGGGAGTAGGGGTTCACGAAGAACGCACACAGCCTTGCGGAATGGAAGTAGGAGTTCACGAAAATAGCCCCCTACAGTGCCGTGGAGAAGGATCGTACCAGTGACCCGCAAAGTGTCGTAGAATCGAAGTAGGAGTTGAAGAGGAGCGCGCATAGCGTCGTGGAAAGGGAGTAGGTGTTTAGGAAAACGCGCGCAGTTTCGTGGAAAAGGATCAGGGGTTCTTAAAGGGGCGTTCACAATGTCGTGGAAAGGGGAGTAAGTATTCACGAGCAACGCGCATAAAAGGGAGTGGAGGTTATGAAGGAACGTACTCAGTGCCGGGAAAAGTCAGTACTGGTTCACGTGGGGCGCGAGTAGTGTGTTTGCAACTGAGCCCTCTGAGCTGTTGTTGACTCCAATCGTGAAATGACCACCGCAGCAGTTGCATGAAGAGTCACTTAGCGGTGCCTACGATTATGGGACAGGGTTGAGCAGGATTCCGACTCGGCGCAACGGGGTGTCGTAAAGGTTTAGAATTTTTTCTGAAAAAAATCGAAAAATTGGGGGGGGGGACGAGGGCTCGTAAAATTTTGGAAGAACAAAATTTTCTTCAAACCACTTGGTAAGCTAAAATGAGGTAGTAATAGTCGCCCTCTAATGGTAAGATTGCAGCCCGAGAACAGCTGTGGATTAGTGAGGCTCATAAAATTCTACGTTATATTGGGTATACCATAGTTTGGGTAAAGAATGAGATTTCAGTCAAAATTTCTATTCAGGGATTGTTCGGCGTGCTGCATACAATCTTGATATCTATTTGTCGATGGGTGATCGTAAATTTTTTTCTAAAATCTCTGTGAAGAGGGGGGTCGGAGCTCCGCCCAAAATTGGCGCAACGGCCTGCTCAACCCTGTTAGGGGGCGAGTCTAAATTTTCGAAACGCAGTCTATACCCAATGTACCGTATGTAGACTGGTTATATACAAGTTATCACTTGTCCGTGATCATAGTATTCTTCGGTTTTGTGCATAGTTAAAGACCTGTATCACCATTTACGGCTAACGATTTACAAAGGGATTCCAAACCGACGATTTACAATTTAAGAAGATCAAAGTTTTGGTTACGCGCATCCCGCACAGGCTAACATGTCCTGTATAGTCTTGTATTGATAGCGATTGACCGGGCTATCAATCATCCCTCGTTGACTTCTCCCCTCCAAGGTTTTCGTTGGCGTGAAGAATGAGTTAGCAGGAGTATGGATATTGGTTTTGGGGCTACACAGTTGTAAGCTCGCTGCATCATTCTTGAAGCGACAACTAACTCGTGACCAGGGATATGCGTAATAGAAATTCTGTAATTCGTTAGTCGTTAGTCGTTCAACCGGCCAAAACCCTCGTTAGTCGTTAATCGGTAGTCGTTAAAAATCTAAGCTTTTAAAACAAGCTCAGATGAGGCGGAAAAAAGCCATTATGAATAGAAAAAAAGGAAGGCATGGAGAGATTTATGTTTCCCAAAGCATTCATTGTCATTGAAGACACAAATACAAATCACTCTTTGTTAGAGAACTTAGTTTAAACTGCAAACCTTAATATACATAATTGAAAATATGCACGAAAGCCTTATACTCTAGAGTATGTGTTCATCGATTTTTGTCGTTTTTTTTTGGTGAGAAAAAGAACATTATGGGAAACCGAGAAAATCTTGAATGCTTTGCTTTTTTTTCCAGTGCAAAATTTCCTATTCTGCGCTATAAGATGATATCTGAAATCTACCCAAAGGTGACAACACGGAGAATTACACCGAATTTGCACTAATTGTTCTTTGCTCAAGGTCGCGATCCGAGCGTTTGCGTGGTTTAGAGCTTGTTCCCTTAATGGGGAAAGGTTGGAAGAATTTAGCACCCAAGTGAAAATTTCACCCGCTTAGAGGTCCCAGCACTACATTATAGAAACCCCATATCTCGAATTTATGACTGAAAATCGAAAGACGGCACACTTTACAATCCAATCATCAGATACAGTTACCGTCATTGGGCAGTTGTGGCCTGCAGGCACCGCTCCATATTATCACCTCTGATAGTGCCCTGTGTAAAAAAAAACCCGCATGAGTCGGTAATATTTTGGGAGTGGTTCAGCGAGCCTACCATAGCGTTGTGCGCGGCCGACAGAAGCGCTGATCCGGACATTGCTCAACTTTTTTTTTGAGGTCAAAATTGGTGGGGGGGGAGTTTCAGAACTGCGAAGCAGTGACAGTAGAAATAATAAATACTGAAGGCTATGGTTATTTAGTACCATTCACCTAGAACAACCAACATTGCAATATGTATCAATCCTGGTGTAAGACTTGGGTTGGAGCGCGATTTGAATGTCTACTGACTTTCTAACGAATTTTTGGATCGCTTACGAAAATATTTCAAAATTCGTTAGTCGTTACTCGTAATTACGCACATCCCTGCTCGTGACCTATTGGTTGAAGATGCGTCGTAAGCAAGCGTTGAGCAATAAGTTGACGCCCAATGAGTTGAAAGTTAGCTTTTCTGGTTTGGAATGGGGATACACAGTGAAAGTTAGCTTTTCTGGTTTGGAATGGGGATACACAGTGAGCTGTTGTGAAATCTAGACAATAATCTGAAATAAAGAGGAGACGTAGTTGGAGTTGGAGAATATATCCATGTTGTAAATTTCATTGTTAAGGTTATGCTAGCAGCTACCATTCCGTACTTCCGAGCTATGTTCAGAACAGATATGTTGGAGGCGAACAAGAGTGAGATTGAGATTAAAGGTCAGAGCAAGCCTACCGTGACTTACGTTTCACACAGAGTTTCAAAAATATGAAACTATTTCGAAACTTATCTCTGCATCCATACCTTACGGTGGCAGATCAGCACCATGACGTTCAGCCCTGCTAGAAACGTTGTCTACAACTCTATGACTGGAAATTCGTTCCTCTTACGTACGCTGTTAGGTTAGGAAGACACTGTTGGCTTAGCCCCGTTTCCAAAATATGGGGCCGCAGATGTGAACTCAATGCTGTGAGTATCAAAATTATAGGCCCACCTCGATTATCAGCAATCACAGCTACGCAAAGGTGTTCAAGCTTGCTTTTCAATTCTTTTCGAGCCTGGAAAGAAATCAAGTTCTACCCATCTTCTATGGGGGGGGGGGTGTGACCGCAGAATCGTCCTCAAGTTGTATCGATCTCGCACATAGTCTGACAACGTGCTGCGGACTCTGAGAAAATCTTTCGCGCTAGTACCGTGATGCTCCCGTGATCCGCGATAGTACCGTGTTCGTCTCCCCCTAGTCCCGTAATCCGCGTTCGTTCCGCGATAGTTTCCCAATTGACTCATCCGTTGGCATTTTCGTTCTCGTACCGTGATGGTACCGCGATCGTTGAGAGGTTTACCGCGCTAGTACCGTGGTGCACTCGCGATCCGCGACGGTACCGTGACCGTTTCCCCCCATTTCCGCGTTCTCCTGATGTGCAGATTTGTAAAGCAGCACAGAATACGGCAAGGGCAATAGCTTATAGCTTCGTGCTGACCTGATAGGTAACACTCGCTCGGATGAAACATCGAGAGGGCATGAATGCGGTACGATCATGGATGGAGGGTGGCAGGATCTCGCGACCGTCCCGCGATAGTTCCGTGCTCGGTTCATCGCGGTTCCGCGATGTAACAACCCGAATACATCAATTTATAGACACGATTTGCCCTCAGGTTGAAGCTGGTAGAATCTCGCGATCGTTCCGTGATAGGCCCAGACACGATTCTTTGCGGTTCCGCTATAGAGCATCGATGAACGAACGCGGTACGCTCTCGGTTCGAGACTGGCAGATTCTCGCGATCGTTCCGCGATAGCCCCATGCTAGTATCCTCTTGGCTTCTACCAGAAACCGAGGGGATTCTCTTTGTGAACGATCGCGGGGGATTCTCTCAGAGGAATCTCGCAGAACGTTGTGCGAGAACTGTCATTGTGACTTTCATGCCAACTCTTCAACTACCTCAACGGGGTAAAGAAACGCGTCTGTAGTTAGCTCGTGGAAATCAATGTTTTTTTGAGCGTAGTCTTTTTTTGAGCTTTTGTTAAATTTTATTCCAGTATTCGAGTAAATGGTAATAGTGATTCTATGAATAATCAGAGAAAACTTTGTTTTTTTACCAATCATGGGAACATCCCCCTCGCGTAAGATTTGGCAGCATAAGCGCAGTTGATAACACACCAATTTTGGGGAATTGTCAGAATTATTGGAAAAATCAAAAGTATTCGACACATTGTTGGCTCACGATTCCACTTTGCGTGCGACCCTTTCGACGTAGGCGAAGCATTGAGACTTGGGCGAGGACTGTTCTAAGCTAGCAAAGCAAAAAGCGCCTGCAGAGTGCCTATCCCGTTGGCGTCGAGCCAGGTTACTTGAAAGCACCCTACTACGACATGAAGACACTTAGATCAAGGGCTATGGGAGTCAAGAAGAGGTGGACCTCTGTTGTTATGGAGATTTATTTGTGCTTAGGTCGATTGTGTTGTTGTGTCATCGTGAAATATCGATACAGAGGCGAATTTCTCAAGTTCTGGGCCACTATTTTCCCCAATCGCATGTTTCAGATCTGGATTTTGATACACTCGAACAACTCATCTCATTCGTTTACACTGGAAAATTGAAGATTTCAGTCGAGAATGTGCAGGCAATAATGACCGGAGCCGATTTTCTGCAAATGGTAACGTATTTCACTTAATTTTTGACACTCAAAGTATTTTCTCTCCTAGCTGGATATAATCGTCGAAGAATGTGCCGAGTATCTGCAGAACCGCCTTCATTGGTCCAATGCTCTATCAATTCGAAGATTTTGTGAGGCACTCAGTAGCAGGTTCGTGTTCAAAGTTACAGTACGTCCTGAAAATGTTTTCCGAGATTTTCGCGTGTCTTTAAGACGGTCCCACCCTGATTCTCATAGTATCTTCGGAATCTAAAAAACCACTGCGAAGGGATTTCTGGCGCCTCAAAATTCTCCTAAAATTGAGCAGCGATCATGGTGGATGGGGTGTCCAAGGCTTGCCATTTCCGTGATTCGCAACCATGTTCTTCTTCTGCAGCCTCAAAGTGGTTTTTTGTCATAGGTTGAGGAACTGGGCGACCTTCATAGGATTCATCCAAAGGTCCATTGTGGTTAAGGAGGTAGGTCTCTTCGGGCACATGAACGAGACCTCGGACATCGCAGCCAATGTATTTGAGCTGACCCGGATGAATAGAGACACTGAGCAAAATGCAGCCTTGAGGACCGCGACGGGAAGCCTGGCGATGGCTGGCACTACCCACCTCAGCAATGAGACGGGAATCATGCCAGTCAAAGCTCATAACGAGATGTTGACGCTTCAATATCGAACGGTTGCGGCACTTGATCCAGAACATCCCTCACACGACATGATGAAGAAATCGGAACCACCAAGACAGATCAGAAAGCATGTCAGAACGATCAAGCCAATATTGGTCAGGCCAGGAAACGCGGAAAGCATTCGCAAAGAAGTGCACAAAGAGTTTGTTAAGGAGTTCCTGGTTACTATGAACTCCCCCTTGCTAAGTGGACCGCCGCCGAAGATTGTTAAGGAGGAGGAGACTGCCAAGACCAAGTCGGGTAGCGCTATCTCAGCTCCGGAGCGGTTTCTATTCGAAGTCGCAATGGTATCTACATAAGATAGGAGCAGCAGATAATCCACTTTGTTCAGACTGCGGGCTTGAGGAACATACAGCACCTCACATGTTCTCTTGCTCTGGAAGGCCAACACACCTCACAATAGAAGATCTCTGGCTCAAACCAGTGGAAGTAGCCCATTTCCTGTCACTTTAATTATGCAGTACTGTATTTGAAATGTAAAAAAAGAAAAACGAATAAAAAAATAAAAAAAGGAAAATAAAAAAAGGAAAATAAAAAAATAAAAATAAAAAAATGAAAAAATAAAAATAAAAAATATATAAAAAAAAGAGGGTGGAAAAACGCCCCACTCAGGGATCCTCCAAAGAAGATGATCCCAGCAATGTTGCTTCGATGACGTCGTCAAAATGCCGGAAATTGGATCCAGGATCAGTGTGTATGGTGGATGATGGGCAACAACAACAACAACAATAGAGACACTGAGGATGAAGGGAAGAACGCGGCTATTGATCGAAAATCAAGCGCTCATTTCGTCATTTTTGCGAGCGACAGGTCTTCTAAAGGGGCTGCCCAAGTGACTTCTTACTGTGTTCGCCCCAGAGTGGCTTCTTCCCATATCTCACTTACTCAGAGGACTTGAGAGCTTGCATTCGGCAGGTGTTGTATATTGTGGGTCTACATTACACTTATGTGGAAATGTCAGATTTCGTCGCTGAGGTTGGGCTGGGTGTTTAATCATGATTCTGATGCTGTACTCTGCGTGTTATACAAGCGCTCGCGATTTTTTTCTATAACACCATAAAACTATTATGTCTTGTAACATGCAGGTTGATTCTTCATGATAATGCTGTTTTCCAGTGGACCCTTATTGAAGCATTCGTGCAATGTCAATTTGCGACCTACATGGTAATAAATGGTCGGAAAAATTATGCTCGTCCAAAAAATTGGCCGGACAAACGAGGAAAATCTTTTTTTCAGATTACAGACGGTACGGATGGAAATTACCGTTTTACTTCCCTCTTGATGGTTTAGTTTGCACTAACACAATTTACACCGTCAAGAGGGAACCAAATATGCCAGTTGTACCTGTGGTTTCCGTATTTCCGCTGGCCGTGCGGTGATTGCGGCATCACCGGTCAATAGGGTTTCGATCGCGCGCGGCGATCTACCGTCGCCGCCCCGTCGATTCTCCAGACTAAATTAATTCCGTGGACTGTACCTACTGTGCGATTCTTCGCCTGTCTAGAAACTGTGCTACTTGAGTTCAGTGGCCGTATTCAGAAATTTTAAGAATCTACAGGAGCATCCCGGGAAGGTTTAAAGGCTTAGTACAGTTCGGTTTCGTAAAAAGTAGTTACCCGAGAAAAATGTGAGTAAGATGATGAGAACTAGGAATTTTAGGATTTGGAAACCCTGTGAACCAAGTAGATAACGCGATAGAAATAACAATTTATTTTAAATGAGCAATATAACAGACAACAAGAACAATGGAATTTTACAAATAGATCACTAGAAGTCACTGGTAACCGAAACGAGTGAAGTTGATTTTCCCAGGGGTCGTGCGCACAAGATGAGTTTCAGCTATGTCCCTACACAGCCTACTCCCTAACCACTTTCCGAAATTTCCCGGGAAACCCTCTAAGAAATTCCGACTAGAAACAATTTACGGGTCACCCGCACCACTATACGGGGCCCCTCTCAACGCTGGCACTAGACGGGAACGGCTGCAGGCAGCAGGCGGATACAATGGCTGACAGCACTGAGAAGAGGAGAGCTGGCAGCACCAACACAAAGGCGAGCTGGCAGCAATACGTCCAAGGCGAGGTGGCAGCAGAGCGATGGTGGCGGGTTGTCAGCAACGCGGGGACTACCTAGAGACAGCAGGAGAAGACGAGGCACTGGACGCAGAGAATGTCGGCTGGCAGGAGGAGGAAACCAATCAGCGGCGCTCAATCCTACCCTACACACAAGATAATTCTCTAGGAGGTGAGAGAACCCCCCAGAGAGATCGGCGCGCGTCGAATAACCTCCCTGGCCGCTCATCAGCGGCCTCATCGACTTAAGCACAACACGCCACGGCTCGGGCGGTGTCGATGGGCGGTGCCGTTGCGCGGCCGCACGCATCGAACCCCCCCCCCTCCTTGTCTGCTTGGCCTGCGACAGCTGTTTTCCCTTTATTCTCTGTTCTATATTCCCTGTTATCATCACCTTACAGTATACCCTCAATCATGAATTCTGTGATTTTTATTTGATAGTGTAGTAGACCCCTTCTGTATAACACGTGCCACATGCGATATCTCAATTCCTCCGTAAAAGCGAGATATTAGCGAAAACCACAGGCCCGACCTTCTTCGCTCACCACCACGGACCACGCCCCCTACCGAATTTCCACGCTCAATAGCGGCTTTATGGATGGATGAATTTTCAACAATTCTTCGTTCTTCAGTTCATTGCCAGACTGTTTCCTTATCCTGGCTGGCTTTCGCGCAGCAATTCCGAAGGAAGACGAATGCAGGCCTGAGACAACTCGTCCACAAAAATTTCACCTTCAAAGCGTATGCATCCTTATGAAGCCGTAATTCTGTTCTTAGATGGTCGTGGACGATTTCAGAGATACCCTTGTGATCAACGCGCGACTCTCTTCAATATCAGCGCAAAAAAAACTGAGAATAATTCTCTGAGTGTTTTGTGCCTCTAAACATCGGCCGGTTTTATTGGCAGGCGGACTTTGGGGCTTCCAGGGAAGCTACCGTAGTTTTATGAATACGGCTACAGGTGCATCTGCAGCTGTATCCGGAAGCCTCCCAAGAATGTACAAGATCCACTCGGTAGTGAAATAGTTTCAAAGTTACACCTTACCGGGTACCTGGCGGGTAGATGTGGGGGTTCCATGCCACCTAGCGCGTTATAGGAGAGTCGATATGACGAGGTAGAGGTTCAACAATATCTTCTCGAAATGCAGCTCGTTCACCCGTATGAAGGAGGCACCCATGGGGAGGCGCCGCCTCTAAGATTCCCACCGGGAGACAGGATATTGATTGCCAAACGCCGGATGCGGAAATGTTACGCCCCTTACCCGCTCCCGGGATTTCATGAATATGGGTATCGAACCCAAGCGTTCCAGTATCAACGTGAACAACACAGAACATGTTGCTATCCAGAATTGCTCGGCCCCTGTGTGTATATCGTGCTTTAACTAATTAACTATTGAATTCAAAATAACTCGTCTGTTTAATTATCTGCTAATGCATTTTTTCAGAAGCTCCTTGAAGTCTGTCATCGGTGCAGCTGATCGTTGCGTAGAGGCGAATTTCGCTTTATTCTCTCTTACTGAGGAGTTCAATCAACTTCCTGTTGATGACGTGACCGAGCTGCTGAGTAGGGACGGCCTTCATGTGGAATCTGAAGAAGCGGTCTTTGAAGCGGCAACTAGATGGATCCAGTATGATGTGGAGCAAAGAAAAATCTACACCGCACGGTAGCGTAAGGCCATTGTTATGCCTCATGACAGACCTCTCAGATAGTAACACCAGTCGGACCGACGTCGCCGAAAGACCTCACCGGGCTAATCGCAGGCCAATGACGGTAAGCAAAAGACTTGCCGGGCTGATCGCGGGAGGATGTTAGGCCGCCGGTCGGACCGACGACAGCCAGTTAAGCTTCGGTGGAATCGCGGGCAGCATTATAGCATTGTCTCCATGCCCGGTTCCACCTGTGGCGATGGCGGTCAAATTGCGGCGTAGGTGTTGTTCGGTCCGCCATGTACCCGCGATCCGACCGGTGCTACTGTCGGAGCTGTCGAAGAAGAATGCGACGCCGCTGTCGCCGAAGGCCAACCGTCGCTCTCGTTCAGGGCTAAGAAACACCCTGCGCGACACTGGATCCGGCCAGGTCGCTGTAGCTGACACCCGTCGCCATGCTCGTTAACACTGCACTGCGACGTACAGCGGCGACAGCGACCGATTGCAGCACGGTTTCCTATTACAAACATACCATCCCTCTTCGTACCAGCGACCGCGACAGGTGCTGCAAAGTTTTCCTGCGACAGCACATTTGCGCTGGGTGGATCTGGCCCTAACACGATTCGTGACAGTTTAACGAACCTGTCGTGGTCGCAAAGTTTTGCTATAACAGTGACCTAGGTGCCTTTCCAACGTTTTTTACTTGTGTATCCCTTTATTCGACTTCCCACTGTCAACTCATTTTGAGACTCCTGTCGAGTGTTGGTCTTCCCCTATTGAAGCCTTCATTTTTGCTTGACGAGGTTGTTCGCCATGGTTTGATCCGAGATGATCCTGCCTGTAGAGAACTGGTTAGTTCGCTAAGTTGTTTCCTTTATTACCTGAGGTTTTGATAGCTCCTAATCATGTTTCTCTTTTTATTTTTTAGATATGGGATTCCCTGCAATATCGCATGATTCCTGAACGGCGATCCAAATTGTTGTCCCTTCGAACCAAGAAAAGATGTACCGACGAGTCACACCTAGTATTTGCCTTCGGTAAGATGGTTATCACGTGATATTTGGTATAATCTGTTTATCCGATTCCATTTCTTAGGCGGCAGTACGGCAGATAAAAACTATATGTCCACAGTTGAGGCGTATAGTCCTCTGACAAAGCGATGGTGTTCCGTTCTCTCCATGTCTAATTCTCGGAGCGATTTCGGTTCAGTTGTACTCGATGATAAGGTTAGTATTCTCCTGTAGTCTGTGAAAAATACGCAGTGAATATAAGTCGCTCTATTCCAGCTGTATGCGATCGGAGGGTATGGTGTGAATAGTTTTTTAAAAGCTGTAGAATCCTACGACTACAGTAAAGATCAATGGTTCCAGGTAGAGGTTTATTTTTTATACGTTTATTTTTATTTTTCATTCATGAAAAAATTATTTATTTTCCTATTTTTGCAGAGATTTTCGCGTCATGCATATTCTGCAATTACCTAACTTTTCAGGAGTCGCCTCTATTAGAGTGGCGTCATCTTTCTGCAGCGGCGTCGTTCAATAGAAAATTGTTTGCCTGCGGGGGTCTAGATGATGAAATTCATGCGACCGTTCAGGTTAGATTAATGTTGTGGCCTATTTACGTATTGCTGCAATGCGTTTGTTAGCGTTCAAAATGTTACCATGAACGTACGCCAAGGAATTTCAGGTTTATTGCCCAGAGAAGAATGAGTGGACCTTCGGTGTATCGATGATGCAGCCACGGTTCGGGGCCGCTGCTGCAGTTCTTGATGGTTACTTATACGGTGAGGTCATGACTCTTCCCATCAGGGATGTGCGGAAAAATTTTTTTGAAACAGAAAACAGAAAATCTAGTTTGACAGAACACAGAAAAAAATCTCCGAAGGTGGGCAGAAAAAAGAAAATTTCAAAAATTCAATAAAAGGTGTTCAGCGTACACCAAACGAAATTTTTCAAAACGAACTTTTTTTCATACATTTTTTGAGTGATCCATGCTTCTTCCATTGAATTTTCAAAACCTTACAGCTGGCAGGAGCAAAAAGTATAGACGCTCAAGGAATGCAGATTATGAGTGCGAAGAGATAAAAAAATGTTCATCGAACCCTACTTTTCGCAGGCAAGAAAGGCTCGATTACTCTATTAGAAGCTCAATACCTGTGCAAGGAGTGCGTAGTGCAGTCGGAGCGAACTTACCGTTCCTTAGTGTACATATTTTGAAACTGATTGTGGGATAACTGCTGGTTTGAACACTGTACCGCGCGCCTGTGCCGAGATGAAAGTCACGCCCGTATCGCTCGCCTGTGCCGTAAGAGTATAACTGACCTGACGCGCTGTTTGCTCCCCGTTGAGAGCCTTTCGTACCTCTGTGGCAGAAATATCATCTGCGTAATAGCCTCACCATCCATTTCCTGGCGCTTGTCGAAATCGGTCAGCATTCTTTCTGTTTATCTGATGTATGGTGTTATGAGAATAATGTCATCAGCGAAGCGAAGATGGTTTAGTTAGCTGCCGTTGACTTCCATTCCCATATCTTCAACGCGCCCATAACGTTTTCAAGAGATGCACTGAAGAGTTTCGGTGAGATGGTATCATCCTGACGAATCCCTCTCTCTACATCGACGATAACTCTCTGTAGAATGGTGAAAGAGTAGTTGTCAAGTTGTTCTAAAGCTCGTATCTTCATATACTGACTAGGAACACCCTGGTTTCCCAGTGCTGCAAGAACCGCTTCTGTTTCAACGAAGTCGAAAGCCTTCTCCATGTCGATGAACGTGAGGCAAAGCGGAGTCTTGTACCCTCGCGACACTTCAATGAGCTTCGTAACTGTGTGGATGTGATCGATCGCGCTGAATTCTTGTCGGAACCCTGCTTGCTCGCATGGCTGTTCTTCGTCTAGCGTTCTGTCGATCTTGTTGAGAATGACACGAGTGAGCAACTTGTAGACAACAGACAGCAGCCAGATAGGGCGATAGTTGCCAATGTCGTGTACGTCTCCCTTTTTGTACAACAACACAGTTTTGCTGGTCTCTCACTGAGATGGTACCTTGCATTCCGATAGGTAATGAGTGAAGAGCCGTGCCAACGTGAGAATCAGAGCCGGTGGGAGGTACCTATACAGTGCGTATCAAAACTATGAGGGCACACTATTTTCCAAAAATACTGAAACTCACAGCTTGTTGTGAGATGATCCCAGTAGAATAACAGAGTACCTCCTCCCACGAACCTATACATAATCATACCTCCCCCCTTAGTTCTAAGCATAGGCAGTTTTTAAGAGTTTTTGGTTTTCCCCTTGTATCGAAACCATAAAGGCACCATGGGGATAGCTGCGGTTTTTTGGCGATATGCCCAATCTCAGTCCTCCATTCTTCACCGAATTATGTCTTGCTTCTACCTGGTACTATTCCACAGGGTTCAGTGCTCACAACCGCAGAAGAAGCCCCGAATAGAAGTGGCACATGAAGGTGGACACTCCTACACAAGAGACTGTGCACAACTGAGCTGTCCTCCACTAATATCGATGCATATCTGGGTTTTTCCGCGTGCATATAAGAAGATACATAAGGATGGAATGCCGAGAAAGAGGATTCTGGGGAAAAAGAGAATGATGGGTGTTGATTGTCGGACAACACGAACAACTTCGCATAGGTACACATCGTTCTCCAGCGGAAATCCCCTAGACGCCCATCACGTGGTCTATCAAACGTAAGGAAAACATTTTCAGAGACTTCGAGAAAGTTAGCTGCTCTAATCAGAGAGTGTAAAAGCAGGAGCCGAACGCTTCTTACATGAAGTAACATAGCTGCATATATGGTGAAGAGACGCGTCATCAAATCTGTGCTAATTCTGGTAATACCCCGACATATTTTGACTTCAAAATATCGGCTTCAGCAGAATACGCCTTCAAACTTCTTTCTTCTGTCGGGACAGATGATCTGATGTGGAAAATGTTTTGGATTGGCAGCAGAATTAGAGCAGGTTCAAAGATGCGCATATTCACCAATTGTGCAGCTATTTTACTTCTAGTGGGGTGCGTTTGAGTCGTCCTTATACACTCTCGTATTGGAACAGTCGGCTTTTTTGAAGTCTCTGGAACGGTTTTTGTGACCCTTGTAGGATTTCGAGATGGGCGTCCTGGAAGAATTTAACGGGAAAGCGTGGTGCACCTGCGCGAAGCTGTTCGGTTGTTTGACCATCAACCTTTAATCATCTTCTTCTGCCCCAGAATTTCTTTCTCGGTATTCCACCTTTATGTCTCTTCTTATATAAACGCGGAAGGACCCGGATATGAATCGATAATAGTGAAGGAAAGTTCAGTCATGCACAATCGCTTGTGTAGGAGTGTCTACCTTCATGTACCACTTCCATTCGGGGCTTCTTCTGTGGTTGTGAATATTAAACCCCGTAGAATAGTAGCAGGTAGAAGCAAGACATACTACAGTGAAGAATGGAGGACTGAGATCGAGCATATCACAAAAAAACTGCAGCTATCACCATGGTTCCTTTATAGTTCTGATAGAATGGGAAAACGAAAAACTCTGAAAAACTGCCCATGCTGAGAACTAAGGGGGAAGGTATGATTATCCCTTAGTTCGTGAGAGGAGGGTGCTTTGTTATTGTACTAGGCTCATCTCACAACAAAATGTGAGTTTCAGTATCTCTGGAAGATAGGGTGCCTTCATAGTTTTGATACGCACTGTAGGAGTGCTATATTTTGTTGTTTGTTTCAGGAGGCGGGTTTGGGCCGAGCCGTTTCAGGTGCAATCTTGTGATTGTCCGATTGTGAAAGCAGTTTCAGTGATGGGTGGCCATGACGGAAGTTCATACCTTTCTTCGGTTGAGCGTTTCTCTCCCGAGAAAGACCAGTGGGAAGCGATGCCATCGATGCCTTCGGAAAGAACATGCTTCGGGGCGTCGACGTTGAATGGAAAGATTTATGTTTCTGGGGGGTGAGTCAACATTCGTTTTCAGACGAATAGTCTTCAGTACGCACTTCCTATTCTTTTACTCGACAACTAATATCAGGCGTTGCGGCAAGCAGACACTGAATACTGCTGATTTCTTCGATCCTATTACAATGCGCTGGTTTTCGGTGGTCCCGATGAATACTAAGCGTCAGAATTTCTCTCTCGTTTCTTGTTCAGATGCCATCTATGCCATTGGAGGGTATGTTTGTCTTTTTTTTATTAGATACCAATTTTAGATTACCAGTGCTTTTTCTAGATTCGATGGGGATTCAGAACTTTCGTCAGTGGAAATGTATCGAGAAGATTCTCAACAGTGGGAATTCTTAAGCACGCTCCAGTTTCCCAGAAGATCCCTTGGTGCGTGTGTGATCCCCATTCCGCCGAAGGAGCTGACTGAATAGATTTTTTCTCAATCGAAGCAATGAGAGAAATAAGAGGTGAGGTTAATAAAAATTTTTGCTCTCTCTCTCTCTCTCTCCCTCCCTCTGGCAAATGGTTCCTAAAGTTCGTTTTTTTTCTGGATGATTTACATACTCGATTCATCGAATATTCAAAAAATTTCGTCAAGGTTCAATGTATGATGTACAACTATAGTCTACTATCTATTCAGCTGCCTAAAATCACTGCAAAAAGTTATAGGTATTTTTCTACGCTTAGCGGCATGGTAAGGGTTCCAATCATGCAAATTTTTTAGCGTTCGGAAATTTGGCTTATCGATATCTTTTGTAGACTAAGGTGGGTAGGATGTCATTGAGCTTGCGAAGCCTACCATAGTGCTTCGAAAATACCCAAATTAACGTCAAATTCGTGTATGGTGAGGTCCGTGGTTTGTTTCCTCGGAAAAACTTTCAAACATAATGACCAGCCAGCCGGCGGTCAGATTTAAACCGCCCACGGGTTAGATTTGAGTGTATTTTCCTTTAGGAAACAAGCCAAGGACCTACTCAGAGAGTCGGGGGGGGGTCCGATTCGGCCACGATAGGCTTTCTAATCGGGTACCTAGTCGAGTCGAAAGGAACTTTTGCAGCAGCAAGTGCTGCTCCGAGGAGCACGTGGCCTGTTCGATAGGATTACGTGGAGCAGAGAGAAAACACCTTTGTCGCACCCCCATTTCCCACGCGGCAGCACGTGGCCTGTTCGATAAGACTACGTGGCGCAGAGCAACAAAACCCTTGCCGCGCCCCCATTTCCCACGCAGCAGCACGTAGCCTGTTTGATAGGACTACGTGGCACTGGGGCGGGCCCCCACCCCTGCGGTGGGAGCGGGTCTTCTCCAACAAGGATACGGTCCAAGTCACGGCCCCCAGCAGGGGATGGCCCCCACAGCAGTCCGCGACAGGGACATCACCCTCCCCACGGTCGACAGCGAGGGACCTCCCCTCACTGAGGACCGTGGGGGAGACCCCTTAGCGGTTCAAAAATCGTCCAGAAAGTGACTCGCAGTCACCTTCAAGGAGCAGACCCGAAAGGCGAACTCTCTCTGGGATCGGCCCCCTTATATACGTGCTGTGCGGCTGATATGCGCCGGGTCAGTTTTGAAGCGATCGATCAACCTGTTCAATCATGGGCATTGTGGCTCGTTCGTCGTCTAAACTCATCGTAGTCGAATCAAAAGCGTATCGTGGCCGAGTGAAACGGCTATGATTGGCGGCACGTGCTTCTCACTTGGACGACGATTAGGCCACGTTGCGCACGGAAAGTATGTGGCCATATCGTCGTCCAACCGCTTAGTAGTCGAGTCGAAAGCCTATCGTGGCCGAATAGGACGCCCGACTCTCTGAGTAACTGTAAACATTTTGATTTAAATCTGAGACTTCGATCGTATGCACGCCGTAACTCACCCATCGAAGATCGGTAAACTGATCGCAGATCCGTGTTAAGCACCCCCAAATCACCCCTAGAATAAGAAATTGGAGCCATATACAATACCGTAGCATTCCAGAACTTGGCAAAAAAATCGGCTGTCCTCCAAAATTGTCTCCCGATGAAAAGCATTTAATAAAAAATATTGAAGATTTTCGAAAATCAACAAATGACTCCTAGATTCGTTATCAGCACCCCCAAAGGAACCCTTTAGGGAGATTTAGGTCAAATCTGGAACTTTTTTTCTACACGCTGCCATACCCACCTGGTTGCTATAATGAAATACTCGAACAATAACGGAAAGCAAGGGAAAACGCCTCTAGCTGAGTTCAAAGCTATCTTAGGCAGCTCCGATAGACATATTCGGATTCTTCGTCCGGCAGTAGTTCTAGCTGGCTAATAGACGTTTCTTCGATAGTGAAAAACGAGCAGCTGAAATCTTTTTTCAGAGCCACTAGGAGCTTTTTCGGTGATTGTCTCTTGTTTTCGCTTCCTCTGCATGAGTAGAGTTTGGAAAATGAGAAATAATAAAAATTGAGAACGAAAAACGGCAGAAATATAACTCAAAAACTGACCGAAGAGAGGCTATCGCTGCACACGTCTTCTCTACACCTAATCCAATTTTCTGATCTGTCAATTGTTTGGGTGGTGGTCATCGTGTATTCCGACCCCTGAAGTGACGGTAGAAACGGGAGAGACGCAGCTAGTGGGCTGTCGCCAGCCCCGTCTCTGAGAAAACTCGCCTCGAACGAGCCGCGAACCTACCGTAAATCTCGCGCCTGCGGCGAATCTGTCGGAAACCTACCGCGAACCTCGAACTTGCCGTGAACACCTCGGCACCGTAATGTTCTTTCAGTATTAACTCTGGCCCTGCTGCGAGCCTGCCGCTAATCTGCCACCAACCTACCGCGATGTTACTGTCTGCCGCGTATCAGCCGCGACCCCATTTGAGCTGTGTTCATGATCATGGCGTAACGTGCTTAACACGTTCACAGCCGATATAAAAGGAGCCTCATCTCACTCGACTCCTCATTCGGCATTGTGATGCCAGCCCTGGAATGGGACTTGGAGTCACTCTCCGCAGACCAGTATATTTTTGATCGCTGGAGGGATAGGAGATCCGCGGTCCGCAGGCAGGTTGGCTCATCATCGCTGACTTCGACAAAGACTACCCCCCTGTAGCGGACCGAGGCGGGGATTTCTCTGCTGTAGACCGCGACACTCACGCACCGGGGGCGCCATGCCGAGGACGATCTTGTTGGAACACTTACTCTGAGAAAACTCGCTGCGAATCTCCCGCAATCCTGCCGAGTCGGCGCCTTGAACCTGCCGAGTCGTAGCCTGATAGGCTACGACTCGGCAGGTTTGCGGGAGGTTTGCGGCGAGTTTTCTCAGAGGTGTTGCGTCCAATCATGGACCTTGCTCTTCCCCCGTCTCTCCCGCCTCTTCGGTGGTCGGATTACACGATTGCCACCACCCCGATTGTTTCAACACTGCTCACATATTGTATGTTTCGTTTTCAGGGATGCTATCGATCTACGAAATATTTCATTCCACGTGTCCCTTCGGAGCTTCAGCGAAGATTCTCGTTCTGTGACGACTATTGTAGGCCGCTACAATGTCATAATTGATCTTCGCCGTTACGTTCCTTTTTTTGTGCCTGGAGTTGAAGTATCTCGAAACATGTTATGATAGTAGTAGCATCGGTTTTCTGTTTTGTTTTGAGAATTGTATTTTTCAAATTGTGTAGGTTCACGTATCATCCAATGGTTTATTTTTGTATTTTTATAATATGCTCGAGTGAATATTCAATTCACAGAACTTTCTTCTTGTTAAGGAGTTTATTTTCTCAACTTATGAATACCGTGAAATATTAATACACGTCTTGTGCTAGAAGAAGTTATAATTAGGACTTGTGGATGGAAGAGCGATGGTTGAAATGGACGAGGTGTGATTTGAGCCGCAAGTTGCGTGGTAATATAACACGACTTGGTCTCACCAAATCCTTTTAGGTTGCATTTCATCCATTCCTCCTAGTTCAAATGCGAACCGAAAGTTGCGAAATTTCATTCTGCTCTTTCGAAATTCCTCAGCCTAATCTCGCACCGATCTGACAGGATATCTAGAAGCGTTGAAATGGTCATTTGTTCAATGTGCGTCGTCGTTGTGCTCTAGAGGAATGGGGAACATCGGTTAGCGGTGACACATTGATGTCAGCAGTGTGTACCCATTGATAGCCGTCTTCCTACTGCTGTCCGGTAGCCGTATTATGAAATTCCGGGAGCCTCTCGGGAAAGTTCAAAGTCCACCTGATCTCCCCGGGTAGTCTGGAGTGGCAAGAGTCATATATTACGTGGGTCATAGCCCACCAGTGGAAGCGTGTTGGTACAGAATAGCATGAATAATGGTTTATGATCGAATACCAAGATACAGCAGAACTGGAATGGATCGGCCCAGATAGACCTCTGAGAGGTTTCAGGACGGTAGATCTGGGGTTACATGCGTTGTGGTATCGGGGCAAACAGCCCAGGAGCAGGTTAGGTCGAGCAGTGGTGTAGACGAGCCATTGGTCGTGGAACGATGGTTGCTGGTTGGCGACTGATCCCTGCTTAAGTACTGAAGTGGTGATCGGTCGTTGTGTGAGAGACATCAACCCTGGAATGTATCAGATATAAACATGATAAGCTGCGAACGGCAAGTCCCTCATATTCCTCCGCGTTCAAGTCCCTGATATCGTGCTGATTAACAGTTACACAGCGCCGCGCTGGCGGAGAGGAACGGGAAGTCCCTGATATTCATCCGCGCAAACCCCTGACCCTTACACCTCCCCCTTTTAACCAAAGTCCACCCCGGACTTTCAAAAAAGAAAACCCTTTTTAACTGACGAGGGAGCTGAAAACGCAAGGCAGTGCCGGAAGCACGATGAGTGGGGTGCGCTGTGTTGGGGGCAAAAGGAGCTGAGTGGTGATTGGCGGTGCTACGAAGAGTGCAGCGGAGTGAGGGAGAATTCGAGACGCTGTTCCTCTTGCAATGCGCGAAACCGGTCCTACCAGTACGGAAAAATGTCGTGTTGAGCTGAGTGGTTTTAGGCAGAGAAGCTATGGTGAAGCAATGGATTTGGAGTTAATTTACTAGAGGCTAAATTTTCTTAGTGCTCCGCTAGGAACTGGCAAAGTAGCTAGGTAGGGATAAATTGAGCAACCGCCGCTCTAGTTGATGTGCAGTAGGATGACCATAGGGGTTTCAGTGTCAACAGTGATGTGAACAAAGCTGCGACCTACGCTTTACCTTTACCGAACGATTCTTGGATGGCGGCTGTCGAATATCCAGAAGTGCTGTTAGAAATGACTTCATGCGGGTGGTCCGTGAGTGTTATCATATGTCTCATGATAGCTCGTGGTACGTCGAGGTGCTCGTAGCTTGATCAACGGTGGATTGAAGAATCATCTTGGCTGTCAGTTGATCGAGGAAATAACCTGCAAATATGCATATAAGAATTTTTGAATGAAGTCGTGCTAATGAGGCGTTGACAGAGGGAGAAGGAAAAGGGCGTCGTCCGCTGAAGCGGTGTCCATAAGGTCCAGCACAACGCTGTTAGAACGAGTCTGGAACGCTATAGTGTTGTCCAAGTGTTGGAGCTCTACGACTGGTATTTGGGCAAAGGTTCGTTTTTAGAAAAGCGGCACATAGGGGAAGGAAGATGTTAGCGAATTCGCGCTTCAAGTAACCCGAGTGCGGCAAGTGACGGTAGCTAATCGCATGAAGCTGGCAGAGAACCGGAGTGCTGGGATCTAGAGCATTTATGAAGGGAGAAGCCTGATCTAGCTAGCCCAAAGATATAAATGATTGGGTAGTGGATGGAACATTTAAGGGGTGTGTTGTGTTTGGTAACTATTAGGATAGGGTATGCGAGTATGCAAGCAGAGTGCGACCCAGTGCGAACGACGAAAACGACATGTGCGTAAAAGACAGAACGATGGGATTTCCATTCGTGGAGCAGTAGCCCTGTCCTACGTCTAAGAAAAGTTACGGAGCTTTCTTTTCGAATCGGCTTGGTCCAGTGAACGAAAGTGGGGGAGTATCTAAAATAGAATCAGGTTATCTAGTAAGCTTCAAAATAGGGTAGCTGGCCTGTACAAACCCATGTTGCCGCGACGTATATTATTGACCATAAATGCCCAAACCATTGGTCACCGGTGCAGAGACTCGTGAAGGCTGTTTGTCATCAGAGGCGAGGGGCACTTCCTGTGAAGTCTAGCGATAGCTCTGAAAAAGCAGTGTGTAATAGCACTGGCTTCTTATCCTAAGATTTCAAGATTTAGTTCTAATGTTTTATCTGAAATCGTGATACTACATGAGTTTATCTTCAGGAGAGGCAGGAGGCTGCTCGAAAGAGCCATTAACTGAGCTCTCAACAGAAGCATCACTAGCAAAAATTACGTATTTGTTTAGGCCGAATCTTGGCAATAAGGAACATACCTGATCGTCCCACGGCGGGGCAATTAGGTGTGTGAGGCATGCGTTCCACCAGAACTCGAAGCGCACGAACGTTCAGACGTTGTCTTCGGGTTCACTCATAATTACTGAAAATTTAGGGTAGTTTCTAAAGTCTAAGTAACCAAATCGAAGTCGGAAGTGATACAGAATGTCGTTATGAACAAGACTGAAACCGTGTGATAGTACAGCAATGCAGGGTAGAAGTGAAAAAGATTACAAGTGAATGATGAGTGATTTTGCGTTTGTGTGTCGGACCAACCGGTCAGGGAAAGTAGTCCACTAGATCGTGAACAAGCGAATGAGGAGCTATTATGCTAATCGTGATGTGCGAGAGAGTGCTGAGATTAAAGGTCACGCGATGGCGTCAGATCTGTCCTGAACACCAATAGTCCTTGAGTTTTCCACGGAAAAGGCAGTGGACATTCATATCAAGTAGAAAAACGATCGGCTCTAACGTTTGGGGTCCCGTAGCCAAGAAATAGCTAGAGAAGAGAGCGAGTCGGGCTCGTTCGGAACTGTTGCCTAAGTCTTCGTCAGCCTTCAGATACCGAGCCACTCACCAGCAAACGTTGCTAACTTATCCCCCTTCTGTCTCTTTGCTTGTTACCTCTGAGCCTTCGCCTGGTAAGTTTATGCAGTTGCAAGCTGATGGTCCGGACAGGCATTTTCCATCAAGTGTGTTCAGCAAAAAAATGCTGACGCTCAAAGCGGTGTCGCATTCGTAATTGAGCGCTGAAAAAAACCCTCGGCGACAAGAGATGGAGAAGAAAAAGTGCGCTTGTTGACTAATTTCTGGTGACTCGAAGTTTGAAGGAAGATCGTTACAAGTAGAAAGAGTCAAAATAAAAAGATCGTTACAAGTGGAGGGAGTCCTCCCGAGGTGGGTTGAAGATCTAGAACAATATCAGTCGCTCAATGCTGAGTGCACCTAGAGAACGCACCGCTGAAGCCTATGCGCGCGATCAACTGAAAAGAGTTGAGAAAGGGAGCTGTTGCGAGAGCAACGGTCCCCTGCGCAAAATACTTTGCGAGGCGAAGAACTCTCCCCATCGGTCAACAGCGTCGGAGATGATGTTTCCTTTCGCACGTCGGGGAGAAGATAGCAACATTTCCCTCAATGATTTCCGTGGGTTGGTTGCCGCTCGCGAACCAGGAATGTGAATCATGCGTGTAGCGAAGAACGAGCAGCGAGAAAAACACTGTTGGCAGCGAGCCAACACCGTAAAGAGCTTACAACGCAGCGGCGCACAAACTAAAGACATCGTAGCGAGTGAAACTGGGAAAAGAACGGTATCAAGTATCTCTTCGGGTTTCCCTAACTGGTTAACAGATGTTCCAGCGCGTGACTAGCGTGAACGGGTACTATCATGCAAAAGATTGAATATGGCTGTTTCTGCAGGGAAACAATACGTAGTCGTGACGGGCCAATCGGCCAAATAAATTGAAAGAAGGAAAAAAAGAAGAAATACACGACAAAAATAAAAAACAATGGCAAAGTTATAAAACACCGAAAGAAATTGATAACCTGGCTTTGCTGTACTCCAAAGACGGCCGTTCTTTGAGGTAAGAATTATAGACAGACTACAGGGATACAAAAATAAGAATACCATTCAGACGAACTGAAAACAAAAACATAATTAAAGAAATGAACGAGCTTCTCTTGGACAAGGAATAAGAAGAGAGGCAAAACTCTCAAACCATTTTTTTATTTTTTTTTCAGCAAACACAAAAATATACACACATATGGGGTCATGACCAAACTACTCAAAACTTGCAACTACCCGGGATTTCTCACAGACATTTGGGCGTTTGACGCCAAAACAGAGCTCTCACTTGACGCTAACTTGGAGCGTTTCTCTTCAACTTGCGCTTGGAGCGTATGGCGCTATGATCGCAGCGCTCAGGATCCTAACGCTTTCGCTATAAACTCAGCGAATCTCACATTCTCACCGCGGGAATCCACACAGGAAAAAAATCAGACGGCCCAAAGCCTCACCGCGGGAACATAACAATGCTGGCCTAAAGCCCAGCTAACGAGCAGACATAACTCATTGACTATCATTTAAGTATTGGTATCGGGCCAACCGGCCAACTAAACTACTAACGCGCGCGGGCTCTCTCACCTACATGCTCAACAAGAACTGCCAAATCCTATACGAGGAGAAGAATATGAAGCAAAATTTCGTTTAGACTCGGTTAGCGAGCCTAAAATAAAAGGATATTTTTCGACCCAAACGAGCGCCAACGTGGAGTCGTCGACTACTCCGCGTTCGCGTCCTAGACAGAATGAAACGAAAACAAGGACGAAAAAAAATAGAGACGAAATCAAATTGAAGCGAAATTTCACCTAGGGCCCCAATAAGAAAAACCTCCTCGTGTAGACGCAAAAACCCAAGAGAGCCCCTGAACGACGGTCTTCACGGAGCCAAAAAAACGATGCGGCCACAAACAAAAAAGAAACACCACAAAGGGAATCACGTTTTTGGTTCGGGCCAACCGGCCTACATAAGGGGACTCACCCTTTCCTCCTCGTCCTGCTGGGAACCATGCGCTGCTACCAGTCATATATGTGGGTCATAGCCCACCGGTGGCAGCGTGTTGGGACAGAATAGCATGAATAATGGTTTATGATCGAATACCAAGATACAGCAGAACTGGAATGGATCGGCCCAGATAGACCTCTGAGAGGTTTCAGGACGGTAGATCTGGGGTTACATGCGTTGTGGTATCGGGGCAAACAGCCCAGGAGCAGGATAGGTCGAGCAGTGGTGTAGACGAGCCATTGGTCGTGGAACGATGGTTGCTGGTTGGCGACTGATCCCTGCTTAAGTACTGAAGTGGTGATCGGTCGTTGTGTGAGAGACATCAACCCTGGAATGTATCAGATATAAACATGATAAGCTGCGAACGGCAAGTCCCTCATATTCCTCCGCGTTCGAGTCCCTGATATCGTGCTGATTAACAGTTACACAGCGCCGCGCTGGCGGAGAGGAAGGGGAAGTCCCTGATATTCATGCGCGCTAACCCCTGACCCTTACACAAGCATAAATGCGGCCGCTGGGGTAGGCATGCGCAACATCGCGCGAACGCGCCTGAATTTGAATTGAAATCGCGGTGCGTTCGTGCGGATTTGCGCTCTCTGACCCATTCCACTCTTGCATGCATGTCACCCCAGGAAGGTTCCCGACGGGTAGGCGGGATGGTTTTTAACTACTTGCAACCGCCTGTCGCGGAGCTCCCGCCCTTTGAACCTGACACTGTCGCAGTGCACTCTCAGGGGCATGGTATACTTCTGCGACACACGGTCGCGTCGCTATGCACAGCGACTGCGACATCCTCCCGTCCTTTAAATCTGTCGCTGTCGCAGTGCACTACACAGCGACAGCGACAGTGGTAGCGACAGGCTATGTGGCACATTTGCAGTATGGCAGCCCTCCGCGACACGTCGCTGCGACCCACACGCGACATCTGTTCCTTTGACGGCCGTTGCCGTTGCTCCGATGCGGGTCCCGCCGCGATTTGTGTTAGATTACATTCCTGCCGCTCATTACAGCGACAAAGTATACCATACCCCTCACAGGCTTCGGTACATTTGCAGTATGTCAGCCCTCGCAACACGTCGCTGCGACAGACGCGCGACCACTTCCTACGACGACCGATGCCGTTGCTCCGAAGCTGGTCCCACCGCGATTTGTGCGAGATTGCGTACCTGTCGCTCATGACAGAGACAAAGTATACGATACCTCGTAGGGAGTCCTCTATGTAGGATCTGGAAATCTCATTCATACGAGATGTTCACTCTCAGGGTCGGAGAATCTCGAAACATGATTTTTCCGTAACAGAAGAAAATAAGTTCAGATCATCGTGACTGGTGTCAAGATTTCACACGTACATTCTGTCAGATATCGGATTCAATGAAAAGTAAGCTATCTCAGAGAGAATGATGCTTGATCATCACAAAAAAGTTCCAAACCCTTAGTTTTCAGGATGTGATCTGGAATTGGGAAATAACGTTGAGGGTGATAACTATGTATTCCTCATCGATAAGGGACAAATCCTATTCAGCAAGGTGAGCGATTCAGGCTGACCAAAGAGTAACTTGAAAGTCGGGCGGTTTTCTGGCAGGTTTCATATGGGCTTATTTCCCCGTTACTTAGTGTTACAGTTACTCAACTGATTCTTTTCTTAACGTATCGTGAGCATGCTTCTGGCTCAGAATAATGCATTCAGACCTTTGAATCACTCAATGAGCTGCGCTGCAACGGTCGTTTCTGCGATATTGCTTTGGTAGTGCAAGGACGGAAAATCAATGCACACAAGGTGAGTTATTAATCACTTGCCCTGAGTATCTGCAAACGTACATAAAGTCTCCGAATGATAATGCCCGCCCACGCGGTCGGCGTGCGTCACGAAGACATTTTTAGGACAAGCCCTCTTACGAGTGAGTTACAGTTGACTGGAGCATTATTCACGCACGGGCTCCGAGAGGATGCATCAGCGATCCCGCGTCGACTGCGATGCACTGTTCTGTGTGGTAGAACGAGATTTTCGCCCGTTCAATAGCCTAAGATTGAGGGGCATCCCGTATCTCTTAGTTTGAAATAACGGGCTACCCTTCGTCCCTATCAGACAGAGGACGTGGGCACCTCAGGTGTGTATTGTTGTTCGTAGGCCCACCAAGTTGTATTATGACTCATTTTATATGAGTTACTGTTTTTTCGGTGCTATTTCTGTTAGTACGCGGCCGCTCATCACGGAGCCGCGAGGCACTACCGCGGAGCCGCGGCGGCACAATCTCGGGGTTTTCACGACATTGCCGCTGCGACTCTGCGATAGTGCCGCTTCGGTGCCTCCAGGAGCCGAAGCGGCTCTCTTGCGAAGCCGCAGCGGCGATTTCTTTGATTTCCATAGGGTCCCACATGTCTTGTTTCTAATCATCTGATGCCTTGAATTGGAACTATTCCCTTGAATTGGAATTATTAGAATGTTGATATAAGTATGTGAAAAAAGAAAAAAGTAGAGCTGCACATGTGAATAACTTTTGGGTCAATCTAAAGAATGAGGTTTTTCGCCGATTGCCGTTTGTCGAAATCTCAAAATCGTTTGCCGCACATCACTGGTTGCAATGCGGAGCCGCTTTGCCACGCGGCAGTCGGCGGCGGCCGCTGCCGGATTTCGCCCTGACCGAGTCTAAGGGGTCGTTTATATTCCCGCCGCACAGCGGCGCGGCATAGTGCATGTCTATAATATTGATCACGCGGCTTGATCGATAGCATAGGATTGCACTTCGTCGCGCCGCTCTGCGGCGGAAGTGTAAACGACCCCTAATCGTTCGCCGCGGAGCCGGAGGGGCGCGGTGACGAGCCACCGTCGCACTCTCCACCGACTGATCCCCATGCCACGCCTCCCACTCATAGGCATGCAGTCGACCACTAGAGGCGGGAGAGGACGGCGCAGTCCGGCTTTCGGCCGACAGTGACGGGAGCCTTATTCACTGACTCACTTGACTTGAAGGGCAGCGTAGACGCTCAAAAAGGGCATCGAGTTCATGGCATAAATCGAAGGTTTGAACTTGGTGTGAAAAACTCTACGAAACCGACGCTAATCTGATGCAAATAAAGGAATAGCTGTGGTTTCTGATATGGTGTGAAAGCTACACCGCTGCATGCAACTTCGATTTAAATAGCGCAGCTAGCGGTAAATTGGCGAAACCAATAGACTTCAACGGCCTGTACAGGAGCGCTTACATTGTT
This sequence comes from Aplectana chamaeleonis, assembly GCA_029168955.1. Classification (NCBI taxonomy): domain Eukaryota; kingdom Metazoa; phylum Nematoda; class Chromadorea; order Rhabditida; family Cosmocercidae; genus Aplectana; species Aplectana chamaeleonis. Next base: position 183,750 of record JAPDOI010000897.1, read on the forward strand.
TGAAGCTCCGAAAACTAGCCAAATTGACCGTACTCGAACACCCAATATGGGCGAATTTGTGTTGGAGCGTGGGCGTGACTGCGAATTCATTAATTCTATTGTGTATGGCTCAAATATGGTAGCTTTGACTCGTTTTTGACGTTTCTAAAGGCGTGAGTGCGATTTTCGGAGCCGTACGGGTCGTACCTCTAGGAACATTGTTGTCTCAACAACTTTTCCGAACATGTATGTTGCCCTAATCGGCCGGCTTCCGCCTTAGGTAGCATCTACAGTTCTGCGAACTGCGAGTTGCGACACGTATTGGCATATAGCTACGTGTTCGCAGCGTCCTCGCATCGCAGTAGGGGGGGGGGCGGGTTCATAGTTCTTGCCGAAGTGCGAGGACGCATATCGCAGTGCGAGCACTCGACGACGAAAACCTCGCGGAGGGCTTTTATAGTCTTCTTGCACTGCGAAGACGCTGCGAACAGTTTCACGCACATATTGCGAGCTGCGAAAAAAATTCTCGTGATTATTTTTGTCGCAGCTCGCACTGCGAGTACTTCTATAATCATCATGTCTTGTACTAACAAAAAGTTTTGTTGTGGTTTTTCTCAGTGTCGACTCATGATTGTTTCCAGTTTCGCTTTCCTGTTATGGTTTTTCGTTGTTTTAGCACACAACATTTGTCTTCTTCTTCTTCTTTGCAGCCACATAGAGGGTTTTGTCATAGGCGGAGGAACTGGGCGACCAGTAGTGGATTCGTCCATAGGTCCATTGGTGTCAGCGTGGTAGGTCTCTCCGGACAGTTGAATAAATGTGCGGTATCATGGCCGACGATACCGCAGTCCGGGCACACATCAGATTTGCTGCTGTCAATCTTGCTGACATAAGACATTAGCATTGTAGAGTGACCACAGCGTAATGATGCGAGCGTGCATCTCGCCCTTCTTCCGAGTTGAGACTCTGAGGTGCAGATGGGGGGCGGTACATCTCCTAGTATAGGATTTATGGCCGCCTTCATAAGATGACACCGTACGAACTTGGTGTGCTCCTCGCGCAGAAGACGGAGTCGTTCTTGTTGTGAGTCGTGCCATCTTTGCAAATTGACTTTGTTTGGAGCATCGGCGAATGGCTTTCTTATACTTCTCTCTCTCACGGGGTTTAGCACTCTCCACGACGGGTGATTTGGTTGCTTTATAATGTTAATGCGGAATTGCTGGGCCTGGAGCTGACAGTGCTCCTTCACTGGTAATAGACGGGTCTCAGCATGCAGGTGCTCGATTGGGGAACTCCTTGCACATCCGTTGGCGATACGGAGAGCAGCATTTTGTACTCGTTGCATCTTTGTCCAGGAGGATTCTGAGACGAGATGCTGCCAAACCGGTGCGGCGTACTCCAGGGCGGGCTGCAGAATTGCCTTATACGTTGTGAGTATAGTCTCCTTGCTGCTACCCCACGAAGTGCCGCCCAGGGCCCTGAGAACGTTGAGCTTAGCTTTAACGACTGCCTGCTTCTGCTCGGTATTCTTATGAAACTTTAGTGACGGATCGAGCACAAGACCGAGCAGCTTTGGAAAGCGAGCAGCAGGCAAACGGTCTCCATCCCACACGACATCCGGATGAGCGCTGTGCTCGGATGGGTCCGTCGTGAGAACGGACACTGACGACTTGGCTGCAGAGATACTTAGCATCTTGCGGTCGAAAAAGCTCTTTAGTGTGATCAGGTACTCGTTGATCTTATTGGCGGCCACCTGTAAGTCCCGATCTCGACACATGATTGTTATGTCATCGGCATACGCGACAACCTTGATGTCCTGTGGAGGCTCAGGCATATCTCCGAGGTACAGATTGAAGAGGGCTGGCGATAGAACTCCGCCCTGAGGGACTCCAGCTGCCATAGGAATACTGTTGGAGACATGGTTCTGAAACATGACTCTTGCCCGCCGACCTTCAATAAAGGCCGATATTTAGCGCTTCTGCCAAGATGGTATTGACGACTCCAGAATGTTGCTTGACAGGACTCCAAGGTTAACCGTATCAAATGCCTTGGTGAGATCCAACGCAACAGCTACAGTTCTCAATGGCTTGTTAAAGTTGAACCCGTCGATAGCATAGCTGGTAATTTCTAGCAACGCCGTAGTTGTGGAATGTAGCCTCCTGAACCCATGTTGAAACAACTGCTTCTCGTTGTGCTCCGCTAGATCCTTGACAATGAGCTTTTCGGCCACCTTGGCGAAAGGTGACATCAAGCTAATGGGACGATATCCCTTTACTGATGACTGAGGTTTGCCAGGCTTAAGCAACGGGATGACGTTGGCTGTCTTCCAGTTTTGCGGAATAGTGCAAGAGCTAAACGAAGTGTTAATCATATCAACGATGAGCGGAAGGATCTCAGTCGGGAGTTTCTTCAGTACAGCAGGACAAATGCCGTCCGGACCGACAGCTTTGGAGTTCCGCATGTTCTTTATAATCTTCTCTACTTGCGCCACAGTGAACGCATCGGCCGTGCTCATGAGCGGGAGGCGGCACAGCTCTCTTACTGTCACTCTATTTTGCGGACCTCGCCTTGTACTCGTGACAAAGAAACTTTTACCGAGAGAGTAGGCGGCTTCCTTTCCTGACTTGAAAACGTTATTACCGAACTCAATAGTGGAGATGGTGGCTGGCGAGCTCTTTCCCGATAGTTTCGAAGCACCTTCCAAGTAGCTCCACTGTCCGTCTTGAAATTCAACTGTTCTGTGAATTTTTCCCACTGTTCTTTCTTGTGCTGGTCGAGATCTTTTCTGATCTCACCATCCAGCTGAGCGACGACAGGGTCTAGATGGTCAACTGCTCTTCTGGCATCTCTAGTCCTGATTTTCTGAAGAATTTCTCTGGTGACGTTTGGATAGAACGTCTTAACTCGGCCAACAGGGATAGCCGCCTTCATGGCCCTGCGAATTGCATCAGATAAGTGATGCTCCTTCTGGTGCACATTGCCATTCCACGGGTAATCAGCCGCTAGGCGTAGCGCAACCTCACTGAACAGGCACCAGTCTGCTTGGCCTAAATTGAGATAAGAACGTTGACGAACACCAGAATAAGGAGCAAGACAATTTGAGAGATCGATGTGCACAAAGACGGGAACATGATCACTAGACAATGTTGTTGAGGTAGACCATAAGCAAGCGTTGGAAAGGTTGGACGAGATAAGAGTTATGTCTGGGCTAGAAGATCGGCCGTTGGCGGGGAGACGAGTGGGCTGATCATCGTTTAAGATGACCAGGTCGCACTCCTCAGCCCATTCTTCGACTTCTTCTCCTCTAGCATCAGAACCAAGGGACGAGCAGAAGGTGTGGGCATTAAAGTCGCCCGCGAAAACAACTGATGATGAGAGGGAATAATCATTCAGTTGTTTGAGAAGAGGAATGGGATTCTAGGACGAGCGGCATGAGGTGGTAGGGGAATATATATGGTGAAAAGAGGAAGGGGTGTTGTAAGAGGGAGATGGATTGGAAGGCACTCGAGAGTACCAGCCGTGGGGGTGTGTGGTATGAGGTGGGAGAGGAGAGAGGATAAAACAAAGGTTGAAACTCCTCCGCCAAGAGCTGACCTTGGAGCATGGAAGGCAGTGTAGCCCGGGATATTAGGATGAGGATAGGTAGGGGATGGAGAGAGCTTGGTTTCTTGAACCATGATCACGTCTGGATGGTAAGTACGTGCGAAGAGAGAAAGCTCAGAAAGTTTAGTACGAAGGCCGTTGAGATTGATATGTACAATGGAAAGGGGGCGATTTGAGGAAGAGGAATCAGAGTTGGTAGGTGAAGAGCATAAAACACAGCGAAAAGCAGAGTTATAATGCCTCACAGAACTGAGACCCGAACAGGAGAGATGCACCCACCTTTGGCATCCGAAGCACTGGACGCTGGTATGTCTCATGGTAACATCCTTGCCGCACGTGGCGCATAGGTACTTCTGAGCGGGTCCAGGATTCCTCTCCACGCCGGCCCTTTGCAGGAGAATCCGAAGGAGAGCTGCGGCCGGCCAGCACCTCTCCCATGACAAAAACCCTCTTCGCGGAGGGGGTGACGTCGGTTTGCATAGAGGTGATCTTCTTTCCTCCACACTGCCACGGCGTGAACGTACGACATCTCGGCAGCACAACATTTGTACAAGAACTAATGCATGGCAAAGAAAGTAAAAACTTACACGTGATTTCCCAACTTCATGTTTGTTTCTTGCACATATGCGGTTTTTGTTTTGTGTGTGCTTTTTCATTTTGTTGTCAAATTAGCAGGGTCAAGCATTGTTGTTCCGTACAATCATGCTTGACAAGTTCGAATCGGTTCGAAGAAAATTCAGTACCGATATAATATCGCGCTCCACGGCCACTTGTGCCCTGATTCAATTTGCCGCAGTGACCCATGCTCAACCCTGATTCGGGTTCCCGCAGCTCGCAGACTCTAAAAGCTAGTTGCGAGAGCCACGCCCCCAACCTCTCGCACTGCCAACAACTCGCAGCTCGCAGAACTCTAGATGCCACTTTACGCGGTCAGTCAGTCCGCATTCGCCGAGGTGTGCCGTCCTAGTAGTCAGCCGGGTCCATTTGTCACGGTCTTCAGCCACAGTTTGAACATGACCCATCCATTGGTTGCTCTTTCACTTCTTGGGAAATGGAACATCACAATGATATTTCAAAATTATTCAAAACATTGTGCGAACGGAGTCACGACGTCTCGGAAATCGCCTCAATTTTAGTGGAGAAAGTGTAGTGCTCGGGAATTTCTGATAAAGTTACATGCGAATTAAGGACTCGAAACATGTTACTTGCGACTCATTTTCATAGCTCTAAGTTACATGTATCCTTCGGCAAAGTGAGTATGTTGAACGGTGCGAGTTGACTTACACGTGTTATAAAGTACTGAAGTGTAGCTCAGATGTGTTTTTTTATTGCACATCTAACTTAAAGGCATCGTACGCGCTGAAAACCATGTTTCGTTTTTAAGCATTTTTGAGTTGTTAGCCCCCTATAGTGACTAAAGGTATCGAAAAGCCCGCTCAAAAACGTTAACTTTTCAAGGAAAAACGTTTTAAGAGAACTTCTGAAAATCATTTGAAATTCGCGCCGGCATCGACTCGGGATATTTACGCGGAGGGCGCAAGGAACAGTTCTACAATTCGTCCATTGGCGCAGCGTTGGAAGCAATCTCTCGTTGTGTGACGAGAAATTTCCAGTCGATAATGCCACTTTCGTCCGACGGTGCGTCAGCGTACAGTGGCATGCCCTGTACTTAGCGACACGACGTTCTGCTCAAATATTGCGAAAGTGCCAAATGACTGACGGAAGGGCCGGCCCCTTTTGACAGAATTCCTTGCTTTCCACTTCTTCTATGGTCACAATGGTACGTTTTTGAGCAGCCAAGCTCGTTGTACGTTCTCACAGGGGCCCGGGGAAGGAATTGAGCATAAAAAATGGAGAGTGGATTTCAGCGCGTACGATGCCTTTAACTCGGGGCTGTCTGTTTCCTGGGGCGGCATGCATGAACGCAGCGAACGGTGTCAGGGAGCCGCTCCGCGTGCCATGCGCGCAGCGTCGAGCAACGGGGCGGCCGCGAAAATCAGGCACATCAATACACGCCACGAAATTCGGGGCCGCCCCGTTGCTCGACGCTGCGCGCATGGCACGCGGAGCGGCTCCCTGACACCGTTCGCTGCGTTCATGCATGCCGCCCCTGGGGAGCTATACGACTTACTCTCGAGGCGGAACTAAGTTGTCGGTAGCGTCGTCGGTTCAATTACCCAAGTTTGAGGTACACTGCCCCGAACACCGGTTGGGGGCCGCTGGTGGCTCCCGGCATGCTCGGTGAGCGTGCCGCGTGTGGGTGTCAGGTAACAAGCCGCAATGGTGCAAGTTACTCGCAATGTTGTTTATTATTGGCGCAACTTATCAAAAATCTGGCCAAGTTACATGTAACATCGCTTCAAGTTACTTGTGAACTTAAGGTAAGTTGCGCGAAGCCATCATGCAACTTGTGTTGAAGTCTCAGGTAACGTGGTTCAGAAATTCCTGAGTGGACGAGTTATCTTATAGTAAGATCTGCATTTCCCTTCGTTCACAACACAAGCGCGGGGCCGAACCTGAGTGAAGAGAGAGGGTGAGAAGAAAGGGAAAAATGAGGTTGTTGGCTGAAACTCATGGCGCTACTAAGGAATTTCTGATAAAGTTACATGCAAATTAAGGACCCGGAACATGTTACCTGCGACTTATCTTCATAGCTTTGAGTTACATGTGACCTCCAACGAAGTAAGTATGTTGCGCGGTGCGAGTTGGCTTACACGTGACATAAAGAACTGACGTGTAACTTGAATGTGTTATTTTATCGCATATGTAACATCAGCATGGATCGTGAAGACTTCTCGTTCACTGTTGAAGGTTGGCGCAAACTAGGTGCTCCTATGTTATAGCATATGGCACCGAATTGGCGCCAACCTTCAACAGTGAACACGAAGTCTCTTCACGATCGACGTTAATTTAATTCGGAGCTGGCTGTTCTCAGGGAGGTATACGACGACTCTCGAAGCAGGACTTCGACGTCGGTAACGTCATCGGTTCAATTACGCAAGTTTGAAGTTTTTCACTCCGCTCACCGGCTGGAGGCTTCGCCGAGCCGCTGGTGGCCCCCGGCATGCTCGGCGAGCATTCCGCATGTCGGTGTGCTGACCGCGTTGCGTGTCGGTGTTGGTCGCGTCGCGAGTCGGAGTCATGTAACATGCAGTCACGGCGTAAATTACTCGCAATGTTGTACATTATTAGCACAACTTACATGTTACCTTAATCAAAAACCTGGTCAAGTTACTCGCAACATCACTTCAAGTTACTTTTGAACTTGAAGTTAGTTGCGTGAAGCGATCATGCAGCTTGTATTCAAGTCTCAGGTAACTTGTTCAGAAATTCCTGAGGACATACTGTACTAACCTCGAAAGATTGTTAAAGGGGTGTGCCAAAGCGGATTCTAGCAGTGGGCGTGTTAATGGCAGTGTCCAACCTCAGGGGTAATTTTTCATATTATACTCCGATCGCCGTGTATAGCAACACTGGCGGGCGCGAAATCTCAGTTCGCTTGAGTACACGAGAAAAGCGCGGAAAAAAACGACCTCTTTCCAAGAAAAGAAAAGAATGGGTAACACCCATCGACAAGTTTTCGCTCTCAATAGGGACAAGATGCGAGGTGGATTCTGAACAAAATCTATGTTCCTTCATTTGTTATTGACCTAGCTTTCTATTGTGATCTTCTCCAAAATAATGACGTAAATGACCAGAAAAAACTAAAAACTTTGCTGGTAACGAAGCCTTGGTGACGGCCGTTCAACGTGCATGCACCATTCATGTAACTGACGAGCGTATGGAGGAAAAAGCTCAACGAAGGTCTGCCGGACGTCGGAAGCGAGTCCGAGTAAAGGCTGTGAAAGCTCAAACAGCCTCACCAAAACGCCGCAGGAGAAAGAGCCGTTCCATGTCTCATTCACGCCATTCGGATGACGGATCACGACACCACTCCCGCAGATCGCGCAGCCGTTCAAGCTCGGGCTCGAGAAGACGAAGGTCACGCAGGTCCCACTCGAGATCGGGTTCAAAGAGAACAAGTTGTTGAGCAGGAAGGTGCGAAGAAGACGTGCCCCGCGAAAGGCTGCTGCCCCTGCTCCGAAAAGCAGACGAAGTCGCAGGGTGAAAACAGCGAAATCAACTGGAGTAAAATCAAGACGAAGAAGAACTGCTCGAAAATAGGCACACTAAATGCTTCGTTCGCAACTGCTCTGTAACCTCCAGAGCATCAATCTTGAGCCTGAAAATAAGTAAATAATATAAAAACTGGCCCGCGACAACTCTTTCATAAAATTACCGCTGCTCGAATTCAGAATCTTTGAGGGACCATAGCTCCGTCCATGGTGGGTTTTGAGCGATTCTGGAGACATCATACACAGCTGAGCTTCCCCTGTTTATGGAAAGAACTGGAGTGATCTGCAAACAATTTGCCGATGATGTGAAAATATATAGCAAAATAGAGTCGCCCGGTGATGTCGAAAATGTTCAGGCCGCTTTGGAAAGGATACTGGACTGGTCTAATGTTTGGGATTTACCACTCGCTCCGGAGAAAACGGTTCACATGAGAATGGGAGACTCCAGTATTCCGGTTACTTACGTGCCTGATGGCCACTCGCTAACATCTGTTTCGAATGTTAAAGATTTAGGTTTTCAGTATGACAGTGAGCTTGATTTCTCAGCTCACTCTCATGCAATCTGTAGTAAAGCCTCAGTGCGCACATTTCATATATTCAAAGCCTTGTCGACTTGCGACAAAAGAGTCTTAGCGCGTGCCTATCAGGTGTATGTTAGGCCAATAGTGGAATCGGGAACTTCAGTATTCTGTCCGTACAAGAAGAAAGACGTTCAACTTTTGGAAAGAGTGCAAGAAAACTTTACTCGTAAAGTTTTCTTGAGACTGAATGGATTTTCTTATGCTAGAGTTCCTGGTCCTTGAGGGAGGAATGAAGAATTGACGTTACACTCGCTTGAGTCTCGCCGTAAGCGAAACGATGTGTGCATGAACTTTGAAATTTTGAGTGGAATATTGAGAATTGACAAATCGAAGTTCTACAAACTCAGCGCCTCTAGGACACGTGGGAACTCGGAGAAAATTTTTTTCAGTATTCCCAGAACTAACCTCAGATTGAAAAGTTTCACATGCAGAGCTGGCTCTGTTTTCGCCTCTTCGAAATTAAACTTTTTGAATGTTCCCCGTTCTTTTCTGTCTTTCAAACGCAAAATTTCGAATATTCTTCTTGCGTGGTAATGTTTCACTTTGCTTTTCGGCTATGTATATTTTGCCCTATTTTCAATGTCTACCTTCTGTAGCGTATTAAATAAATAAATAAATAAATCATTGTGATCAGCATGGAATTCTCTCCAAGCCAAGCAGAAAATCTGACAAACGGTAACAAGTGTGGTCTACTTTGGAATTACATTGAAATCACTAAATTCGTCCTTAAGTTTGGACCTCACCCTCAATGTTTCAGCTCACGTCAAGATACAGCGGCGGGCAAATTTATCGGAACTCCTCAATCTCTAGGTTTCAATTCATCGCGTGTATCCTCTTAGACCGTTAGGAAAACTTACTGAGGTCAGTTTATTAGAACTGGCTTGGATGTGTAGCTCATTTTGAAGTTGATTCTGGTCCAGTAAAGTTTCCGAACGGAATGTTTATACAGCATTTCATCCATTTCGTAAAAATAAGTGAACTCTCGCGAAGCGGCATCCGTTATTGCTCAAACATCTCACGCGGAATTCGATGTTTTATGAAGACTCTCTAATTCATGGTCGCAGTTTGATTCTAGCCGAGAATGGAAAGAAAACTATTTCGGTAAGGGATAATGCTGGATTGATCTCGCTCTAAGCCAAGCCTTCACACAGGGAGAGATTCGAATGCACTTCGTGACGTATATTTCGTTTCATTATTTCAGAATGTGCTAGTGGCCTCCATTCCATATTTCCGAGCCATGTTCACCACAGAGATGTTGGAGGCGAGTCAGAATGAGGTTAAGATCCAAGGTTAGATGTAAACTCGCTCATTGCTCACGCTCAATTGCACTTCAAAAAGATGGCAGTTTTGTAAAATACACGATTTCTTCTCTGCATCCATGGTCCACGGTGGCAGATTAACTCCATCTGCACCTAAGCTACAAATGTCTGTGTTTGATGCCTCGCGCAGTGCTCCGCTGCAGACAATGTGTAGCAGGGTACTGCACGAGGTGTGGGCCTGCCACTTTTGCACAGACCCCCCTCCAAGGCCAATTTTGCTCAGACCCCCCCCCAGGATTGTAAGTAGGTCAATTTTTGACCGTTTTCTCCCACCGTCACCAAGAGCTGATTTGCTCAAGCAGTTTATCCAGCAGGTTTACCTCTAACGTTTCATTGCAGTCAATTTTCTATTTTCGTATTCAAATGATAAGTATAAAATTGGCAGATGGGTAAAAAAAACCAGAATTTAAAGGCTCAAGCCAATGCCCAGCAAAAATTCGGATATTTGAGAGGACTGGAGCTCAGCATTGATGTGGAGAGGAGGTGAAAGTGCAAGAGTACATGTAATTGGTAACAGCTTGTGCTGCGTAATAAAATACGGAAGTTTGAGGGAGCGTTCGGAAGTTTATATTCACGAGAGTAGGATATCTAAGTCTAGCGCGGTAGATTCATCCAGTATACTGTGCTTATCTGGGACGAATTCCAGTCCGCAATTGCGTCTCGACACGCTTTGCGGCCGCACGCGCTCGAGTCAGCCGAGTTTCCAGCGCCAAAGCCGATTCGATATGGCTTTTTTATACAGTTTTCTCCAATTTTGTTTACTTTCCAGTTTCTAAAACCCACCTAGGGTCAACAGATCGGCGGCTGGGGCGCTGGAAACTCTTCCGAATCGAATGCGCGCGGCCGCAAAGCTTGTCGAGACGCAACTGCGGACCGGAATTTGGCCTAGAGAAGCACAGTACCAGCTTTGAGACCGTCTAAGATGGACGCTGAAGGGCGCTACACAGTGTGGGCCCACACCTTGTTGCAAGTGTGGTCCCGCCGAAAGTCCACATTTTTGCAAAGTAGGGATCATGAGGGTAGGATATTTGCCGATTAGCGGAGCCGATTTGATCTATGTATACACATTTGCCGTCTGATATGGAGGCAGAACATTGCTACTGTATGACTCACCTTTCTCAGGTGTGGTCCCGCCAGAAGTCGATAATTTTGATAACTAGAAGTCATGAGAGTAGGATGTTTGAGTCCAGCGTAGCCGATTTACTCTGGCTACAAACTTTCATTATCTCAGATGAACGCCGAACACCGCTACATAGATAGCGCGAGACGATGATCAAAGTCCACGAATATAAATTAGGGTTTTAGCTCTGCAGTAACTTAAGTTCTTAATAAGGTACCCGGAAAAATTCTAGCTTCAAGAAACTATGCTCTGAACCCTACCGTTTAAGACCACCCGCAGCCCTGGAGAAGGCCTCTGAAGAAAAATATCCTGGGGTGGGTTCTGCAACATTTTTCGCGTTTTCTCATTACTAAGGTGTGGGCCCAGCTGTGGGCCCTTAGTGCAGTTTAAAGAAGAGCCCACACCTAGTTAATTTTCCTCAAAGGCTTTCTCTAGAGTTGAGGAAGGTTGGTGAAAGTTAGTGTGCAGAGTAAATGGACTACGCTGGACCCAAATATAAACTCGTGACTCATAGAAATCATTCACAAAAATCATTTAGTACTGTGCTTATCTGGGCCAAATCCCGGTCCGCAATTTCGTCTCGAAACGCTTTGCGGCCGCACGCTCCCGATTCAGAAGAGCTTCCAGCGTCGCAACCGCCGATCTGCTGACTCTAGGTGGGTTTTGGAAACTGGAAACTAAAAAAATTGGAGAAAATTGTATAAAAAAAGCCACATCGAGTCGGTTTTGGCGCTGGAAACCCGACTGACTCGAGCGCGTGCGGCTGCAAAACGTGTCGAGACGCAATTGCGGACCGGAATTAGGCCCAGATAAGCACAGTAGTCAAACTGCTTCGGACTTTTCACATGGAGGATTCATATGTCTTGAATTTTATTCTGCAAAAACTTTTACTTCAACCTAAACTTCCAAGCTGAACTCCGTGACTCGTAAATCAGTTGAATCAGCCTTTCAGGTAAATCGCAATGTATATTTGCATCCCTTGTGAAAAACTGCTCCAGACGGTTTTTGCTCACAAACAGGATGGTCCAAAGGGTTTTCCTCCAAAGATCAGCCCCCCCCCCCTTTCCACCCCCGGAGCTCAGACCCTCCCCTGTGAGGGCCCACAGCCGCGCCGTACCCTGATGTGGAGATTTCGCGCCTGTCGTCTATTGACTACAATACAAATCTTGAAGCGATTTTGAGTGATAAGTACACGCTCCTCTAAGCCTGTCGATAAAGAGCTACTAGGTTTACAGTCAACAGTGAAAAAACTACCTTAAAGTGCTCATCTCAGTCGCGCTCATCCTGGACTAAGATGCAGCGTGTACAAAACGCTGCTCTTGGGATCGCCACCGGGTGTGCCAGGAGTTCGCCAATCGAGCATTTACACGCCGAGACACGGGTGCTACCAGTAAAGGAGCACTGTCAGCTCCAGGCCCAGCAGCTGTATATGAACATAGTCAAGCAGCCCAACCACCCATCTTGGAGAGTACTTGAGCCTGTAACAGAAAGAGGCATCAGAAAACCTTTTGCCGATGCTCCAAATAAAGTCAATCTGCAAAGATGGCACGATTCACATCAAGAACGCCTCCGTCTGTTGCGCGAGGAGCACACCCAATTCGTCCGAGGGTTTCTGGAAACAGCGGCTGTTAATCCTATTCTGGGTACTGTGCCGCCTCGAGTTTCTGAGTCTGAGTCTCAGCTTAGTAGACGGGCCAGATGCACTCTAGCCTCGTTGCGCTGTGGGCACTCAACGTTCCTGAAGTCCTACGTGAACTGGATCGACAGTAGCGCACTCCCAACGGTTGCCCGGACTGTGGTGGTCCTGGTCACAACACCCTACACTTATCCAACTATCCAAACCCACAACATTGACTACAATGGACCTTTGGACGAATCCAGCGCTGGTCGCCCAGTTTCTGAACCTATAGCATTACTCTCTTCGCGGCTGCAAAGAAGAAGGAGATCTCAGTCACGGCAAAACAGGTTGAACCTGAGCATCTACACCACTTCATGTTCTCAACATGAAGGGGTTGCAATCAAAATCCACAGACGTTGAGAAGATGTGCGACCTGGTATGCCTAGATATTTTTTTGCGTGGCGGTTATTTGGGTGTGACATTGTGAACCATTGATGCAGAGGCGAAATCTCATTCTGGAGTAAGTGCATACCATTGAAGCGCATTATACTATTTTCATCAACTCAACGTTAAGATGTGGATCATGATACACTTGAGCAACTCATCTCATTTGCATACTCTGGAAAACTGAAAATCTCAGGCGACAATGTGCATGCATTGATGATCGGAGCCAATTTTCTGCAGATGGTAATTCTGTCGCTGAATTTTTGAAATTCTTGCAGTGTTTTCATTTTCAGTTGGACTTCATTGCCGAAGATTGTTCTAAATATTTGAAGAAGCGCCTTCACTGGTCTAATGCTCTTGCTATTCGTGCGTTTTGTAGTGCGCTCAGTTGCAGGTCCCTACTTACCTATTTTTGTTTTTGGGACAGATGCTTTTAGAGAGAAATACTGGCTTGTACCTACTCAGACAATGGGATGGACCGACCGCGGACATGTTCCTTACCGACCGCGGACAGGTTGCGTACCGACAGCGGGATGGGCGACGTTTGGAACGCACTTTGCACGCGGTCAGTACGCAAATGCCCGCGTTCCGTACGGAATACATTTTTTGCACGCGGTCAGTGCGATAGTGGCACGCGGTTGGTACGAGAAGCGATTTTTCGCCCGCGGTCGGTCCACCCCATTGTCTGAGTAGCTTGTACTCTACTATCGGCCTCACAGAGCGAACCAATGCCCTGTAAAATTTCTTTTTGCCCCTCCTATTACAGCCAACCAAAGCCCCGCATAACTCAACCCTGTCTGTCCCAGTGTCCATCTCAGGAGGGACCAACCACCGCCCTCCCCCCATTTAGGAAATCGACCCCAGCTGTCGATGGGAATGTTATGAGTTTGCGTTAGGCATTGTTCCCCTCTTTAACCAGAGTATATCAGGCACATAACTGGCGACCAATTTCTTTGCCTCGAAACAGTCGACCATCGACTATTAGGGTCCATCGAATATTCGAGTCTTTGACTAACTCGAAATTCCAACTTTTGGAGTAATCGAGTTTTCGACTATCTCGCTTTTTTCAAAATTTCGAATAATGGAGTTTTCGAGTAACTCGATTTTTCAAAATTTTGAATAATCAAGTTTTCGACTAACTCGATTTTTTATAATTTTGAATAATCGAGTTTTTGACTAACTCAATTTTTCGAAATTTCGAATAATCGAGTTTTCGACTAACTCGATTTTTAATAATTTCGAATAATCGAGTTTTTGACTAACTCAATTTTTCGAAATTTCGAATAATCGAGTAGTCGAATGACTCGATGTCGTCTGTTTCAGTCGATACCAAGACTCGATGACCCGATCCGACATAAGTATAGTAAAGTTCAAATTAGATTGGCAGCGACCTGCATCCATTTCCAACCTCCTGTTTAAAATGAGCTTCGTGGGTCAATTTTGAGTGTTCCATCAAGATCGTGAACACCAACTGAAAACAAGGAGATTAACACCAAAATCGAGCGGTTTTTTTACACCTTTTCCCCATGATCAGGAAACCATTTAAAACCATACCACAATTTTCAAAAGCCAAAGGGCTTGGCTATAGTAGAGCCGTTTTAGTGGCTGTGATCTTGTTATTAAACAGACTCTGATATTAGTTTCAGTAATGGGTGGCTCTGACGGAAACTCGGTCCTCACCTTAGTTGAGCGTTTCTCTCCCGAGAGGGGGTGTGTATACAAGTCTGTTGGTACCTGCTCGTTGGTGCCCCTGCTTCTACTGAACCCAGCAGACGTTTGAGTGTACACAGGGAACGTTCGAGCGATATAGCGTGCACAACTATATCGCGAAAGTATCCCGCACATTGCATAAAGGTGTCGCCGTCCGGCACACTAAGGCCTCTGGTCCATAACACCTTAGGATCCGTACCTAGGGAGTCATGGAGTCTTTGGCCACAAGCCACAATTTCGCCACCCTGAACTGTCGATCGCTGTCGAGTGATATCCAAAAAACTGCGCTATCCAGACTTCTGAGCTATTTCCATGCACCGTTTGCTGCTTTGCAGGAAACCCGCCTCAAGGATAGACCCGTCATCAGCGTCGGAGAGTACACCATCTACTGCGGTAACGCTGACGATAGGAGAGTGGGAGGCTGTGCAATAGCTGTAAGGAAGGATTTCAATGGTATGGTCAAGGAGTTCGGCTCAACGTCGTGTCGGAATGCATTCGTACGACTGCGGGATCACAGAGGATTCAATCTGTGGATAGTGAGTGCTCATGCGCCCACTGAAACTGCCGAAGACAATTCGAAGGATGCGTTTTATGAGGAACGCAATACGTTGCTGGCCAGGATACCTTGTCAACATGCTGTTGTCGTGGGGATTGACGCAAATGCGAAGATGGGACTTGATCAGGAATCCGAAGTACTCGGTAAATGGTTCTACCCAGTGGAGCAAACATCGGACAATGGCTACCGCCTTGTCGACTTTTGTGAACGCAGTGGTCTGATTATTGCATCGACATTCAAGAGGAATCATCGCCGCCATCAGCTTACGTGGCAGGGACCAACCCGGCTATCTCCAGAAGAGCAGCGGAAGCGGAAGATGACAACTTTGAAACTACAGCTTGACTATGTCCTGACGAGGAATATTCCAGTATCGGACATTCGAAGATCTAGAGCTGTGTGGGATGTCGCATTCGATTCGGATCACCGTCCTGTTCTGTTGAACTTCACTGCGAGGATTCATAAGAGGAAGCGAGGGCTCAGCCTCTCCAGAGGATTGACATGACAAGTCTCAGAGATGAAGAGTGCAGAAGGAATTTCCGACAACGCGTTTCTATTCACATCGGAGTACGGACTAAGAAGAAACTTTGCGACGCGGATTCTTTTGTCAAGTGCATCCAGGACGCTTCGAAAGAGGCACTCCCGGTTGTACAGCCTAAGAAGAAGTTCGCCTACGTCTCAGAAGAAACAACATCTACCTACAACAGAGTATGTGCTCTCCGAACTGCAGGAAACTTCGTGGAGGAGAAGCGTCTGAGGAGGAAGTTGCGTCGGCAGCTTCAAAGTGACCGCGAACGAGAGTGGACGTGTAGAGCTAAGGAGTTCGAGAAGGCTTGGGAGGAGAAGAATCCGAAGAAAGCCTACACGTTGCTGCGACAGTATAGCGGGAAGATGAAGAGATGTTCTCCTGTCTTGAACACTACCAATGGAGTTGCAGTTGGTGATGCGACGCTGCCAATATGGAAGGATTACTTCAGTTCACTACTGAATCGTCCAGCGCCATCAGTACCTGAGCTCCCGCATGTTCAGAGAGCACATTACGATGTCAGTGAGGAACCGCCGACTGAGTCTGAAGTTTTGGATTGTGTCCGGAAAATGAAGAATGGAAAGGCAGGTGGAGATGACAACATCACTGCTGAAATGCTGAAAGCTCTTCCTCCGTCTGGGATTCGTGAAATGACCAACACCATCCGTGCCATATGGATGAGCGAAAGGATACCCGATTCGTGGAGACATGCGATCATCGTACCTCTTCACAAGAAGCTATCCGTCACGGATCCTAAGAACTACAGAGGAATCTCTCTACTTCGTGTCATGTACAAGGTTTTAGAACGTATCATTCTCGAGCGACTTATCAAACATCGTGAAGGAACGACCAGAGATGAGCAAGCCAGTTTTCGACCTGGAAGATCGACCATCGACCAAGTGTTCGTCGTGAGAAGAGTAATTGAATCGTGGCAGCGGTTTTCGAAGCCATTACAGCTTGCTTTTTTGGACTTTGAAGCCGCGTTCGACTCTCCTCATCGTGATCGATTGCTCAATGCTCTGCGAGCAGATGGAGTCCCGGAAAGTATGTTCGGTTAATCGAGGACATGAACAAAGGAACAACAGCAGCAGTTCGTACACCCGTCGGATTTACGTCAGCTTTCGAGGTGAAAACAGGAGTAAGGCAAGGAGCCGTTGCAGGACCTTTTCTTTTCAACTTCGCCGTTGATGACATCATGCGTAGAGTTGCAGAACAGTTTCCTGCGGATGTGATCCTAACACCATCAGGACGCTCCCTTGTCGACCTGGAGTACGCCGACGACATTGTGTTATTCGCTGAAAACAACCCCAAATTGCAAAGGATTGTGAACCTCGTTTCGAAGTATGCCGCAGCCTATGGATTTCGTCTTCGTCCCGACAAATGCAAGCAGATGTGGGTCTCTCAGAGGCCTTCAACTGGAGTTTGTGTGGACGGACAACGTATCGAACTGGTGGACGATTTCTGTTATTTGGGCTGTTTGCTGAAGAACGATGGTAGTTATGCAGCGGATATTCGACAACGATGTGCGAAAGCTACGTCTGCATTCAATTCTCTAACCAAGTGTTTGTGGTCTACCACCATCGCGAAGGAAGTCAAGTTGCGCGTCTACCTATCCGCTATTCGCCCTATCATGATGTACGGATCGGAGACGTGGGCGCACCGAAAACGCAGATGGAAAGGTTGGATTGCACGGAGAGGAAGCTTTTTAGGCGTTTGCTTGGATATTTCTGGCCGCGTGTATGCCATAACGAAGACCTTTACAAGGAAATCGACGCAGTACATCAACGCTTGACACGAGGAGGTGCCAGCATCTCCTAACGCCATCTCAAGCAGCAATGGAAAGTCGACTTCGACTGCTCGGGCATATACTAAGAAGAACGCCGGATCGTCTCGTACAACACGCTTTAAAAATGCTTCCAAATCCTGTCTGGAAACGGCCACCTGGGCGTAGGCGAAAGTTCTGGACGGATGTGGTTAAAGAGGATTTAAAGTCACTCGGCATCGAAAGACAGTTCAGGCGCGATGTTTCGTTTCGCAGGAAATGGAATAGTGACAGCTGGATGGAATGTGTTCAAATTGTGGCTGAAGACCGTGAAAAATGGACACGGCTGACTACTAGGACGGCACACCTCGGTGAAGATGCGGAATGACCGCGTCAGGCGAAAGCCAGCCGATTAAGTCAAGTAAGTCTCCCGAGAAAAAGAAGCGATGCCACCGATGTCGTCGAAACGATTACACTCTGGAGCGTCGACGTTCAATGGAAATATTTATGTGTCTGGGGGGTGAGTGAAAAAATGTTTTTCAAATCTGTATTTTTGTTTTATTTCACCGAGTAATATTCAGAAGTGACGGCAGGCAAACCCTGAACACCGTCGAGTGTTTCGATCCTTGTACAATGAGCTGGTCTCCGGTGGCCGCGATGTTCACTAAGCGCCACGGATTCTCACTGGTTTCTTATGCAGATGCGATATACGCTATTGGAGGGTATATTTACTCTTTCATGCGATTTGATGCTGATTCAGAGAAGCGGAAATTTGATGCGAAAATGCGGAAATCAGCAGAAGAGATGGAAAATCAGTTCATTCATCAGTGGAAATGTACCGAGAAGAAACTAAACAGGGGGAATTCTCATCTTCACTCCAATCTCCTAGACAATATCTGGATGCGGCTGTGATCTCGATTCCCCCGAGTGAGCTCGCTGAACAGGATTTCTTAGTCGAAACCGCACAGGGACTTTAAAGGTTAGCCCTAAGCTCCGCTTCCTTTTAGGTATTTGATTTGTCTGAGAGTCGAAAAATCTTAAAGGCAGGCAGTGTTCACAATGTTCATCATCGGTGACTTTCCCGAGTAAAATGATAGGCGAGTAGAATCCTAGGCTCCCAGTGTCGAAAGAACGGTAGAAAACGAGTCAGAAGTGGCAAAATAGCGGCTTCAAACAAGCGTTTTGGTGTTCCAGGACCGCCCCGTGCTCCAGGTACGCCCCCCTCGATGTGAACAGATAAAAACTAGAGATTGTGAGATGAGCGATGGTTTGCGGTCAATAGCCTCGTTCTTCCCTTTAATCTCAACATCTTTCTTCACTCAGGTCAGCTCGCACACATCGGCTGCTAAAGACGGAAGTTACAAGCCTCGGACAACTCGTCCACCATTTCCCCCCCCCCTCAATTTTTGAGGGACCATAACTCCATTCCCAGAAGGTCTTGTACGGTTCCAGAAGCATCATTGGAATCAGAATGGGACCGGTTTCAAGATTGACAAAAAAACATAAAAGCGATTTTTATCGCGAACAGTGCCTTTAATGTTTCTCCGACTCACCGAAAAAACGCTGAGTTAGCAGCGACGCTTATTGTTCAATGATTTAAGACAGTGTTCACGATGGAGAAAAACTTTTGAAAAGCCTGTTGACTATTTGTTTACACCTGCTGGTGTGTTTTGTGCACTGGGGAGAAAACGTCAAAACAAACGTCCCAAATGGTTTTGAGCTCCGAAATGCTCAGGTGAAACATTTTTTGTTTTCTGTTTCCTGTACCAAAAAGTCTTAAGAATGATATTATTCAATACACATGCTAGGATATTAGAACCTTTCGTGATAAAGAGTATTCGAAATTTCGGCCTCTGTCCTCCTGGTTTAAGGACAACTGTTATATGGCGTAGGCGGGATGATCCAATGGGTTGGCTGGTTCACGAGATTCTCACACACTTCCTGGCTGTTTTCAGTGGCATTTCCGTTCTCACTCTTCTTAGTGGGATCCAAAGCTAGGTTACCCCCGAAAAAACGGGCAACTTTTCCATCGCGAACACTGCCTTTGAGAGCTCGATTAGCTGGATTAGCTGACAGTCTTGGTTCTGACTTTTTGAAGTGTGTGCTCTACAGCTGCTGTGTGTCTCATAGCTGGCCTGCTTATTTACGGTTATGTCCGATTCCTTTTTTAACACTTAAGAGATCGCCTGCTCCACGGCGAATTTCCACAGCCGACCGGTGCGCTCCTCGGCTAATCGTTTTCGTGGGTGACACGTGTGGACATGCGGTCCGCTGGGAACCATTTTGATCGGAGCGCGCTTTCTTATTTATACAATGTCAGATGGTGTTGGGGCTTGGGTAGGCCTTCCGCCTAGGTTCATCAACGCATCCATGCCACTTGGGGTTGAATGATTACCACGGCTGAGCTTGACCTCTTCCAAGTCACCCCTGCTATTTAATTTCCCAGTACGAACACAAAAACTATTGACTGTGCAGACACCGTAAGCTATACTCTTTATTACAATAAATAACAACAAACACAGGATAACAACTATGGAAGCACGCCCAGTGCTACTTCTGACCAATCCGCTAGCCCTATGCCTAGGTGCGCGACTTCCCGTCCTTCTCGACGGATCCCGTCTGCTAGGTGTGTGCGTGGACCTTCCGTCTCTCACGACGAAACCCGTCTGCTAGGTGTGTCTGCGGACTTTCCGTCTCTCACGACGAAGCCCGTCTGCTAGGTGTGTATGCGGACTTTCCGTCCCTTACGACAGAACACGTCTGCCGACTCCTTATCGAACCTGTAGAGTTCAACCCTTCCACTGGCGTAAATAGTAATATGGACATGCGGGTGGATCCTTAGTTCCTCTGCGTCACTGCCACTATCGACGCATCAGACCAATTGACTAGACACCAGACTGCCATACACCAGCCACGAGACACCAGCCAGCCAGACACCAAACCGCCAGACACCGGTTCGCCAGACACCAGACCGCTAGACACCAGCTCGCCAGACACCAGCCACCAGACACCAGTTCGCCAGACACCAGCCACCAGACCGCCAGACATCAGAGCCGCCAACCACAAGACCAACCAGACATCAGCACAAGCTGCCGGCACACGCCAGAAGACCAATTCGCTCCGAAATGGCGCCTTATGTACGCTGTGGCAGGGTCTCGCGGGGTCTGCCCCGCCCACTGGCGCGTGAGGGCTTCCCCGCCCACTAGCCAGCGGGGGCAGCCCCGCCTCATCGAATCGCCTCTGGTCGGTGGGTTTTCCGACACTTCGGCAAAGGACAACAGCAAACAAGTCAAAAACAACAATATAGGCTAAATCACAATACTTTACAATGTCATACAATTACTACTAAGCTATAAACAATACAATTACAACAATGGAGCTCTATAGATCACTGACACGTCCCTCCTCCACAAATTGGGTTGTTCCACTCAACCCCACTCCTCCCCCAGATGTCGTCGGCACCTCGCCAACACGTCCAACACGAATGCAGGAACCATCGCATCTATCCGGGAGACCACAATTGGCACGTTCATCGAAGCCATCGCATCTACCGCGTTCAGCTCGTCCATTGGAACCATCGCATCTACCGCGTTCAGCTTGTCCTTTGGAACAACCGCATCTACCGCGTTCAGCTCGTACTTCGGAACCATCGCATCTAATGACGGAGTAACGTTCAGCTCGTCCAGAGAGACCATAGCGTCGACCACGTCGACTGCATTCGTCTCGATTATCGCAAGCACCACCTTGACGTCTAATGAAATCATGGCGTCGACCACATTCATAACGTCTACCGGTGCAGATACTATCGTCTTCGCAAGGTACACCACCTATAGCGCGTCCTTCAGCACGAATCACATCCGGCCATCGTTGGGATTTGGCACACCGCCGCATCTCCTCATGGTCAGCACTGACCCCAGAACAGCGTGTCCAACAACGCTTGACTGCTATCTTATCAGGTGGTCGTCCTCTGCGTCTTCGACTACTGTCTCTCATAACCGGGGATTCAATCATCACAGCCGGTGTCTTCACTAGCTCACCGTTTTGTTCACAAACTGGCTCCAGTTTCTTTGCAAAAAGTCTTACAAGTGCAAGTTTCGCACATGCTTTCGCAACATGGAGTGAACCACACGAGTCCATCGCTTGCTCAGGGTGAGAGGATTTTCCCCGCTTTGCAGGTACTCTAGCATCAACTCGATCACCCTTGCCACAAACTTCGGACTCCTGTGCATTCTCTTGTCCTTCGCAACCGACAGGACACATGTGAGTGGGTTCTGCCTTGCAAGCAGCGAACACCTCGCTGTAGTTGCTTGTGCCAAGTTCAGGGAGCTCAGCGGGTCGCTTTGTCAACCTCTGTGACCTGTTCAACTCCGCTTTTTTTCTCCTCCGTCTGCACCCTGTCCACCCAATGCAACTGCTGCATATCCTCGGGTATGTTAGCCATCCCTGGGTTGCACCCACGGTACACCGACCGTTCGCTGGGTCCGTCTCCATCACGGATAACCCTCGGCTCAACATCTCTATTTACGACAGGTACACAACCGGAGCCATCCCACACACGGCGAACTCCTAATTCCAGACTGTCGTTGCTCGACAAGACATCGCTCTTGGCCGCAGCCACTTCTCCTGACGTCGAAGACTCTTCGAAAGCCTCAGAGGATGGCGGGATCGCAGCCCGTCTTCGCGCCCCTCTCACTACCTTCGTGATGGCGCTGCTAGGCCTGCTGCCCTCCGCCTGCTCAACTCTTTCGGCATTTCTACTTTTCGATGCTGGGATCAATTTGACCTCTATCCCTAACGCAGCCAATACGTTAGTCTCCAGCAAGATTGTGTCGTCATAGGAGTGCATGACATGCAACTCAGCCTTGGCTTCCTGGGCCCCCTTCACCTTGATGTCCACTGCAACCCGCCCTGGAAGTCCTCCGGGTCTACTGGACGTGCCCGCGGCAGCTCTGTGCTCTCTATCGTCATGCCGACTCATTGGTTCGACTAGCGGTGCTAACTGGGGCGAAGTACATGATGACAGCAGTGCTTGCGAAGAACACAATTGTGATCGCAGCAAAGCAATCTGCTCCTCCTTTTCTCTAAGTAACGACTGGGTATAGAACAATTGATGTGCACTCTGCTTCAGCGAGGAATCGATCGCAGCAACTGCTGCATCGATTGTCGTCTGCACAAGTGAACGTACAGTACCGCGCTTCGTTTCAGATACACCCTTCATCTCTTCTTGAAGTTCATCATCGACCTGTCTGGGAATACAAGTGATGAGTTTCTTCCAGTAACTTCTTCCAGTCGCGACCGTTCCGCGTTCCGCGTCGACTTCCACTGCTTTGTTGACCATGTCAGTGTTGTGAGTGCTGCGGATGTCCGCAATCAATAGATGTTGTGGTGGCTTGGCCCCCATGTTAGACGGTTTTGGGGCTTGGGTAGGCCTTCCGCCTTGGTTCATCAACGCATCCATGCCACTTGGGGTGGACCTTCCGTCTCTCACGACGAAACCCGTCTGCTAGGTGTGTCTGCGGACTTTCCGTCTCTCACGACGAAGCCCGTCTGCTAGGTGTGTATGCGGACTTTCCGTCCCTTACGACAGAACACGTCTGCCGACTCCTTATCGAACCTGTAGAGTTCAACCCTTCCACTGGCGTAAATAGTAATATGGACATGCGGGTGGATCCTTAGTTCCTCTGCGTCACTGCCACTATCGACGCATCAGACCAATTGACTAGACACCAGACTGCCATACACCAGCCACGAGACACCAGCCAGCCAGACACCAGACCGCCAGACACCAGCTCGCCAGACACCAGACCGCTAGACACCAGACCGCTAGACACCAGTTCGCCAGACACCAGCCACCAGACCGCCAGACATCAGAGCCGCCAACCACCAGATCAACCAGACATCAGCACAAGCTGCCGGCACACGCCAGAAGACCAATTCGCTCCGAAATGGCGCCTTATGTACGCTGTGGCAGGGTCTCGCGGGGTCTGCCCCGCCCATTGGCGCGTGAGGGCTTCCCGCCCACTAGCCAGCGGGGGCAGCCCCGCCTCATCGAATCGCCTCTGGTCGGTGGGTTTTCCGACACTTCGGCAAAGGACAACAGCAAACAAGTCAAAAACAACAATATAGGCTAAATCACAATACTTTACAATGTCATACAATTACTACTAAGCTATAAACAATACAATTACAACAATGGAGCTCTATAGATCACTGACAACAACCAGTACTCCATTTCCACTCCAGCTGAGAGTACAGAGAGTAAATAGAGAATTGAAGTAAGGCCTTAGTGAAGCAATGATCCACCGCTTTCCTACGGGCCTGCTTTTTCTTGATTTCGGAAGGCATTTCAACTATGCATGTCCAAGGTGCTTCGAAACCCTTCGCAAATTTTTGGGCGTGCTGGTCACGAAATGAACGCCTCTCTAATTTAGAATTTTCTGCAGGTTACAGGTAATGCTCAGAACTGTGCCATGCGGAGCCAACCCAAAGTATTGAAATTTTGAAAAATGAACGAACTTCCACTATGCAATGCCCTATTGAACCTCATGGAGAACCTTCGGTGGACTCATAACCTTTGACCTGCAAAATTGTCCGATGTAACCGATGAAGATTTCATCGAAAATCTCAAAATGGGAATCAGATTTCTAATCACCACCACCCCCCAAATTACCACCTGAGCGAAGTCGCACCAAAACCTCAAACTGTTGTCAACGGATAACGAACGGCAAGCAACAACGGTGCTTTTAAAAATCGTGGAAAAAACACCATTTGATTGTTCTTCGAGGCCTCCAAATGCACCCCGTAGTGAAGTATCAAAAAAATTTTGAGCATCGAACTATATACAGATTTCCACTCCCCCCAAGTTATTTCCCTCTCGCAATTAAGCGGAATCTGAAACAAAGATGAACAAAGGCTAACACCGGAATCGACGGAAATTTCGTTAGAAATTGTAAAGTATACACCGGAACCTTGTGCAGCAGCTCGAATGACCCTCGGGGTCAGACAGCAAAATTTGAAACGATGACCTACTGCAGTTATCTCAAATAGGTGGCACTGCGATTCCGACAATCAACCAAAGGACATCAGTTACGTGATGAGCAGCATCTTAATAACCCCCTTTAGCAAAGTTTGAGACAATTTCTTTCCGACCAAAGAAGCTTGAAAAATCGAAAAGTGCAATTTTCGGAGGTGGTAGTAAAATTACTAAGAACACTCGAAATGCTCGACCACTGTGAATGTAAATAGTGTACATTATTAGGAACCTATTCGTATTTGAGGAGGACTTCACGCATTAGAACTTCAGAAAATATGGGAAGTTTTATGGCGTGGGTGCGCAGTGTGGACACGCGGTCCGAGGGGCAAAACAGCCGTGGGTGCGCAGTGTGGACACGCGGTCTCTTAAGTGTTAATCATACAGGTCTCAGAAGAACGATCAACTGTAGTCCTTGCTTAGAGCCATTGGAAGCTCTTCGGCTAGTCGCTCGCTTGCGTTACCTCTGCATTAGGATCGTAAGGAAAGTGAACATACAGGATTTGTCAGAACGAAAAGCAGCGAAAACGTAACCCAAACATATGTAGCCCTCAAACAACCGCCATTGCTGCATACACTCTATCTACACCCGATCGTATTTCCTGAGCGATGAATTGCCATAAAACTGTTCACATATTGTAAGTTACGCTTTCAGGGATGCACTCGATCTAGAATATATCCTATTTCATACGTGACTTCGACATCTACGGAGAAGCGCGATCTCTTATTGGTCGCCACGTTGTCTTTTATATTCTTCTGTTAGCTCCTTATCTTTTATACCTACTGCTAAGATTTTTCTACAGTTCTGGTGCCAGTTATCCTTTTTTCTCGATAGTTTTCATTCCGATTTTGTGTCCGTTGTCCCATTTACGCGGTGGTCCTAACTATTCTCTTTTTGAAAGTTGGATCCATTCCACATCAAGGGTTTATGTGCCTGTTTCCTGACGTTGAGAATTCCGCGAATATAATTGCACCTTCATTTTCGCTGAACTTGAGAAATGTGCTTTCCAAACTTTCTGAGCTCACCTGTTGTCCGATGTTTTTTTTGTATTTTGGTATGAAATTTTTCAAGTAAATCCTAAATTCTCATCATTTTCTTCGTTTGGAAGTCTTTCGGGGACAGGGAATGAATACCGCAGTATATGCCTGAATTCACATAAGGATATGAAATTTTGACTACTCAGAATGAATTTTGTGTGAATGAAACAGCGACTATGATATCGGACACGGTATCGACTTGTGTCAGGAGTTGCATGGCGTAAGGTCGGAACCGCATGAGCGACACCATCTAGTGTTTACCATGCAAATCGACCGGAAGACTACTCAGATGAAGAACTGCTTCGCGTCGCTTGTCGCGGATATGTAAAGGCTGAAAAACCGCGAAATTCTCATGGTTTCTACGCGTGCTGGTGCGGAGCGGAGGTTAGAGACAGTGAGAGAGCGCGCGACAGATGGAGGAGCGGAGTCGCGCGCGCCATGAGTCGTGAGAATTACGCCGTTTTACAGAGGATAGTATGTTTGCTGTGTACATATTTGCAAGGCGCTGACTCATTACCTGCTCATCAAATCCTCTTGCTTCGTAGAACAGCTTCTCTGCTTATCATCAGATGGTACGTTTATGGGACAGATGGGTTTGATACGTGAGAAAGCCGGAGGGCATGTTGCGCGTTTTAGGGTTACTGGAGGAAAGCGTTTACGTCTCTAAGATCCAACCTTTACGAGCTCCCGATGAAAATACATCAAGAAAACTCGAACCGTGCTGTTTTTTGCGCACGTTGTTCATGGATTGATCATAAATTAGCTTGCCAAGCCCAGCTGCCGCGTTATAGCGAAAAACTATTACATCCGGCAACAGTTTACAGAGGAGCTTGTCATCATCGTATTTCTCCTTGTGAGCCGCCACAAACCGCGTTGTGGGAGACGACATTTTGTGAACATTTCACCGCGCAATGGGCCGAGAATTAAAGAATTTTGGTAAGGGGTATCTACCCTATTCTCTCAACCCCAACCGCATCCCACCCCCTAATCAGATGTTTCAAACATGCCCGTGGATGGTTGGAGATATGAACAATGGTTTGGCCTTTGGTGATGGGGGAGGATGAAACTTCATTGTTCTATACTCGATCATGTGACAGCGACAAAAATGGATTTGTTCTATTCGGAAACTTCCCCACCAACATGTGAGGCCAATGATTCAGCAATGTATGTCGAAAACACAGCGGCAATGTATGTGAAAACACGAAGGACACCAACTATCTCGAGGGCCGAAAGAAAATGTCAAAAGCGGCCAAAAAAGCCCTCATCTGTAAAGGAGCACTATTTTGATTACAACATTCAACTCAAATGTCTTCAAAGTTTCTGGGCTCTCGGGTGGGCGTTCCATAAAAAAATGCTACGCAGTTAAGCCCTCGGCCTTTTCAGGTGACTTTACTTTTTGTAATCTCATATTCAGAGCCTGAAGCTCCTTGAATGATCTCATACAGCTGTAAATGTTTGATTGTACACAAAAAAACATAGTGATTGTCAGCACGGGCGATGCTTTGAAAAACGAGAAAGGCACCTTACGAAGAGTGGGTTACCATTCCGTACCGTCAACTTGAAGACTATGGCACCATCATTTCATAAGTTATGCTCTGCCGAACGAGCTTACAAACTTATCCTCTCAGAAGCGTTTTAGCCACTACTTTATACATACGTGATCAACTCGCGGCCATCACAGAGATTACTCCTTCTCCAAACTGTTTCCGTCCGCTGGAAGTGTTAAGATGCTGCTCACCCCGAGGTAGGATAGGAGCATGGTCTAGCAGACCACTTGCCTCTAGAACGTCGAGAAGACATGTGGCAGATTTTAGATAGCCTCGGTTTTTAAGCATCATCTGAGTTTATTCTGATTAGCATTAACTCAGGACAATGCCTGGTACGATCTCAGAGCATCTGAAGAAGGGTCGGTTGAGTTAGTCTGGCTCGATAGTTCACCATCGCTCCGAGTACGAGAGAATGCGTTACTACTCAAGTTTTTGAATTTATTCCAGCACAGTCTATTACTTTTGAATGGTAGACGAACAGTCGTCGGCACAGATCATATTGAAACTTTGCGTTTCCTATATTGTGTGCTGGACCGAATGCGGTGCACATATGACCCGAATCGGCAATACCCCGGTGGGTGAGGGACGGGTTCACCCGCTCACCCTACTGTATTATTGCTGTAATAGGAATGTATTGCCTACTCTAACCCTGGGGACTTATGACCTAATCCTCCCATTTTCTGTGTCTGGGGGCACACTTTAAAAGAACACCATACACAAGAATGTAAACCATAAAATACGATCGGATGCGATCCGATAATTATGAACAACGACAGCAGAACGGTTACTGTTTATTGTATAGAAGTTAATGTGTGAGAGATGAGTAGGAAGTGGATAGGAGTAAAGACAGAATCATGTCTGTCATATTTATGTATTAATTATAACCTACGGGGCGTGCGGGTGCAATAAGAGCCGGACCAAGGTCCGACTGGAGGAGAACTGTAGTATGAATGTAATGTAGAGTTGTTAGGACTGAGTAGCCCCTCGAACAGCGACGTATAAATTGAGGAAGGCAGCAAAGAGAAAATGGTAGCCGGCTGCCGACGGCGGTGGGAGAGGAGACGAAAATGGCCGTCCCCCTTCGCCCGACAGCATCAATCTAGCTGGTTGGTCGCCGCTGATCGAAGGGGTGGTCACGCTGCAGACCCACCCTGGGAGCGGAAGCTCGCCTTCGCGACAACATATGCTATAAAACCGCGAAATTCTCATGGTTTCTACGCGTGCTGGTGCGGAGCAGAGGTTAGAGACAATGAGAGAGCGCATGACAGAAGGAGGGAGCAGAATCGCACGCGCCGCTCGCGCCACGAGTCGTGAGAATCACGACGTTTCACAGAGCATATGTGCATCGAGTTTCCGCCAACGCACAACAAAGAACGCGAAGTATAAACACGATCCGTGCCAACTGTAACTTGACCGATTATGTTGACCGAACAAAGCCCTTCTATGTTGGCTTCACATCAGCTGTTCCAACGAATCGATATCACGTGAATTTCATAAAAGTGGCCTGTGCCTGACGTTGAACAATTGTCGAACGTCACGAAGGTAACAGTATATAACAGCGATCCCACCTTGCATCCTGAGATAGTCATCATGTGGATCTCTGTTGAAGCGCTGGGACTGCTGGGTTCACTGGCTGTAAGTTATCATGCCACACAAGTCTTCTCTTCTTCAATCACTTCGAAATTAGTTCTTCAAGGTGGTGAGCATCTGCGAATCAGACTTCAACTGCGACGGGCCAACTCTCTCTGTTAAACAGCGAGAAGATTTCCTGGATGTCCACAACAAACTCCGTCAAAGCGTTGCGAAAGGTGGTGTGGAGGATAAGGCGAAAAAGGCTCTGCCCCACAGCAACCAGATGTATAAAATGGTACGTTTCTTCAGATTTTGAATCATACACTGCCCCAAATCGTCACCGTACTGTCATAAATTGAAAGAAAAACGCCTCCTGCTCGTGTGGATCTGAGCTCTTCATACAGGTTGCGTCCTACGCCTAGAGCGAGAAAGTTCGAATGACTGCTCAGCACTTCGCTAGCGGTCGGTTAGCGTCTTGAATTTTCAAATTCCAGCAGTTACTGCTTAGCCCTTGACTGATAATATGTAAGCTCCTTCAATTATAAAACTTGAAGGACAGTCTCTCGAGCAACTGTCCGACACACGGTGTTGCATAGATAGTGAGGGCCGAAAAGCGAGAAATAGCCGAACCAAGCGTCGTGGCTGGACGTCGTTGAATTCACTCAGAAATTTTCGAACAAGTTACCCGAGACTCTTAAATAAGTTGCGTGATGGCCACACGTAGAATACTTGAAGTTCAGAAGGAACATGAAGCGATTTTACGTGTAAATTGGTAAGATTTTCGATATAGGTATCATGCAACTTGTGCTAATATACATGTATTCCAAAGGCATCGTACACGATGAAAACCATACTTGGGTTTTTGACGTTTTCGTGTTGGTATATCCTTATAGTGATCAAAGGTTGCAAAAGATCCTCTCAAAAACGTCAACGTTTCAAGAAGAACTCATTTCAAAGAAGTTCAAATCAAATTTGAACTATGCGCCGACGTCAGCTTGGGATAGTGATTACGTGAGATTTTGTTGCATTTCTTTCTTTCTCTGAATGTCGATTAATTTTTATTGCTTGGCATGAGACTGGGGTGGTGGCCATCGTGTATCAACACCCTCGAGGAGGCGGGAGAAACGGGAGAGACGCAGCCAGTGGGCTATCGCTAGCCCCGTGTTGCGTCCAATCAGGAACCTCGCTCCTCCCCCGTTTCTCCCGCCTCCCGAGTGGTGTTGATACACGATGGCCAACACCCATGAGACTGCAATCTTTCTGGAAGGCGCTCCGCATGTGTGCACGAACTGGCATCTGAGCTCTAGAAACTCTAATTCTAGCTCGTTTTTCACCGCGCTACCTTCGTAGTTTTTCAGCTGTTTTCGATCTGTACTGATTTTCGTACTTTTTTCAATAAAGTTTTTCATCGTGACCATTGCCTTTAGGTTACCTGCGACTTCTCTTGTACCATTTGATTTACATGTAGCATATTGAAGGCGCACTCTCGTTGATATGTTGAATGTAATTTAAGTCACCTGAGAAAAGTCACAAGTAACTTACATTGGCTGAAATATGCTACAAGTGACCTGTTTCCGTCCTCGTACCTTACAGGTTACTAATTTTGATTCTTCTGAGTATTGGTCAATTGCGAAATCTCACCAATCGCAGCGGTGCCGCAAAAGCCAGCGGCAGCGTAACACCCTAGTGAACTAGACCCTCAGCGATTGCTTCTGACTGAGATACTATTTTCTCAGAAATGCGATTTAAAAGTTGGAATTCTAGTTTTGTTTTCTTAGGAATGGAGATGCGATCTTGAAAAGATGGCAAAAGAACTTGTGCAAGACTGCCGTACTACACAACACCCAACAGCAACAAATGGACTCAACTACAAGTCGTATGTCTTGAAATAGTTATGCGGTGGTCAAACTACATACAGTCTCAGTAAGCAACTGCTTGTAATTCAGATATGTCAAAGCCGACGCTGGAGTAAAAACGCCTCTTGAGTCAGCACTGAAAACTTGGTCAGAGCAAGTCGCAGCGGAAGATTGGCCAACGGACAATAAATTCACCACTGTGGCTGATCTTGCCAAGCTTCAACAATTCGCAAACGTGAGCTGAAAGATGGAGATCTATATTGAAAACACTGATTTGAACAATACATGTTTTAAAGATGATCCAAGGGCAAACGACAACTGTTGGATGCTATGAAGCAAAGTGTGGTGACTCGGCAGATCCGGCCTTATCATCTGCAGCATGTGTGTATGGACTGCCGTGAGTCTGCTTATTGATTTCCTGCAGGTGAATCGATATTATTGTGTATCGACGGCGCTTTCTAGTGATGTGGAGGTTAATAAGGCTGTATACCACAAGACCACAAGAACGTGTTCGGCTACTCGAGGGTGCTCAAAAATCAAGCCGGCAAAGTGTGACGACGGTCTCTGTGTTATCGGTGAGCGACAAGCTGTAATAATTCCTTTGACTGTTTTATCTCCAGCAACATAAGCGACAGGTTGGTGGGAGGATTTCTTACATTCTCCATCCAGTGCCCGTATTCATGGAACTGCTTTCCGGGAAGGCCCAATATCCGTCAAACTGCTTTCCGGGAGGGCCCAATGTCCGCCTGGCTGATACATCGGCTCGTTCTAAAAACCTTCCCAGGAGTCTCCCGAAGTTTCATGAATACGGCCACAAGTGTGCATGAGTGAGGCAGAGCATTCTACATTTCCGACTTCTGTTTATTTGGAAGAAGCCCATGACAAGAAGTACCTGCGGTCCCCGTTTCTAAGGAGAGTTTTAAAGAAAGGTTAGAAGCAGATAACAAGTTTTTTTCCCTTCTTAAGAGTCCCAGTTTAGAACATTCAGAATCATGGAATGCAGGGAAAGTAGCGGTAGACGAAATCACTAACTGTACCATGCCTTGCGAAACCACTGCAGGGATTTTTTGTCGCTCGAGAAGGCTAATGAGAAAATTGGCTGGTTCGCAAGAATTACCTGTTTGTTCCAATGGGACGCTGGCCAGAAAATATGATCTCTGTCACCTACGGCTCGCAGAGATGCTCATTATCGTCTCTGAAATCTGGACAGAAACACACTACACAGACCTTGAGAGGCTGCTCTACCCACACAAATTGCGGAGTGCAATACCACCTCGAGGGTGGGCAATATACATCACTGTCCCCTTTTTCCATGGTAATCATGCTCGGGGGGGGGGTGATGTCAGTTATCTTGTAATGAAATTTATTTGTCCACTCCTTGTCAATCAATTGTTTCAAATGTCGTTTGCAGGCACTAGATTGAGGAAAAGATGGTTAAAAGGAAACATTTCGCCAATTTTGCTTTTACTGAGTTTAAACGACCATAAAGAGTCCATTCTTCTTGGAAACTTCCCCATCAGTGTGTGAGTATGCATGACCGTAGGAGCATTACAAACCGACTTTGAAATCAATCCCGACAACTTGTCAGATCGCTACTGGCTACCTACACTCCCTCTTTTTTGAAAAGTATTGCATATGTAGTACACATATTGCAGAAAATTGCCCAATCACCGAGATGGCCGAAACTCTAAGGGTGAACGTGACGGATATGCACAACTACCGGAGGTTTGTCGTTGGAATCTACTGAAGCATTTTCGCAATACTATGTCGACAGTATCAACCAATTGTTGCTAACAGTTGTGTTTAGAAAACTTATTTCACATGGTCAGGTCGAAAACATGAACAAAAAGAAACTTCCGCAGGCGTCAAACATGATTCAGCTGGTGAGCCTCGATCACGTCTTTAACTAAGTAACTGGAGGCAGGGTCAACAAAATAACATTCAGAAGATTGTCCAAGCCTGATTGTTGTTGCGAATGCGATGGTAGCCTCTAGTGTTTCTATGGCACGCATGCCCGAATGGAATCTTCCTAGGCGCGAGGTCAGCCCCTAGACCCACAGCGACGATGATGACTCGGCCACCGCCTCCATTACCGGCCGAAACTAGCGATGAACCTAAGTTAGGTTTTAGGGGTCGTTTATACTTCCGCTGACGAGCGGCGCGGCGAAGTGCAATTCTACAATATCGATCGTGCCACGCCGCGCGATCAATATTACAGAAATGCGCTGTGCCGCGCCGCTCAGAGGCGGTACTGTAAACGACGTCTTAGAGTTCCACCGCAGCGCGGCGCAATTTCACGACTCATATGCGAATCGACCAGCAGCGCGTTAGCGATCGATTTTCATAGAAAACATCTCATCGCGCCGCGCTGCGATGGAACTCTAAAGTAGGCCTAAGGCGACCAGCCCCGTGAGGCCGTTGCCCCCTCGACCACTAATGCCGGTCGATGGTCTAAAAACCATTATCGACGAACTGCGCACTAGACAACGATCCCTATACAACGTAGTGAAAACATATAGAACACAACAACAAGAAACCACTCTGTAACCGGTATAATGAGCAAAAATAGGGAATTAGCAAATTAGTTTATTAGGCAAGAATAGAGTACGTGTTATAAAGGGTTTATCGCTCAAAGCGCTAGTGGGAAACCCAGACCTTGGAGCTCTCAGTTTCGACGGAATAATCCTTCATGGTGCGCAACTACTCAATCAGATACCGGGAACCCTAGGGGCCAATTCCTAGCTGGAGCAGTCCAAGAACCACGAGGACTTATTATCAGGAAGGTTCCTGGGCTGACGGCCCGTTGCTTATGGGGCCTGAGACAGGATGCCCGACTCGCGTCGGCCATATACGGGGTAGAGAATCAAGGACCCGTTCTCGCAGACGGGCGGTCGATGGCGAATCGCCGGTGGCAGGTCGATTCGGAGTTGGCAGGGTCTGGCGCCGCCCGTATACGGCGCAGCTTTCGGTGTCGACGGTAGGTCGCATGACCCCTGGCGCCCCACTGCCAGAAGTCGCGATCGGCGACAACTTTTGATCTGTAGGATAAGGAATGACTCGGTTGTGTTTCTGTTTGCGTTTTTTGGCTGATTGTCAGTAGTTTGGCTTTCTAGTTGACCGCTTGCAACA
Source organism: Aplectana chamaeleonis (assembly GCA_029168955.1). Taxonomy (NCBI): domain Eukaryota; kingdom Metazoa; phylum Nematoda; class Chromadorea; order Rhabditida; family Cosmocercidae; genus Aplectana; species Aplectana chamaeleonis. The sequence continues at coordinate 217,252 of JAPDOI010000897.1, forward strand.
AAACGGCCAAAAATGCTAAAAATCGTTCCAGGGGTGCGTTCCAAGAATGTTTCCATGATGCCGTGGGAGGGCAAATAACGTTTCCATGGACAAACCTGTTGCCCATTGCCACGAATTATAACTGTAAATTGCTTCCACGCGGCCGTGGCTACGTTTCCATGGAAGCCTTTTACCATGGGAATGTTCTTGGAACGCACCCCAGAAAGGGAACCTCTAGAGATCGAATCTCTAAAGTGTGGATTCGTAATATTCATAGTATCTTATACTTGCCAGTTGTATTTAAAATTTGTATCTCCGCTCTCGGAAGCTTTACCTTCGAAAAATAGGGCGATCACATACAATGAAACACACTGTACCAATATGTGTCCTGCCCTTAAACGCTTAATTAATTTTTACTCAAGAGGTTAACAAGAGCAACCCAAATAGCGCGTCGCGATATTTCCCTTATTTTGTTGTTCTAGAAGTATGATAAGGAACTGGAAAAACTTGCGATCGAAAATGTATGCTTGTGCTCGCTTGACACAAAGGTTCCCAATGACCTACAGCAGAATGTCCACTCGGCGCCAATCATCTCAGCTCCGGACCAACTCACTGCTCTTTATAACGTATGTCTATTTCTACATAATCTTCCATTGACATATCCTTTTGTACTTTCTTTCTGAACCCTTTCCAGGCCGTGAAAGTTTGGTGGTCTCGAGTGAGGAATGTTGCTGGACCCGGAGACGACGTGACCTATAAGAATGAGTACGTCAATAGTGATATCAGTTTCTCTACAAGGGTGAGAGAATAGCTTTCGTATTATCCTAAGTCTCATCTCAACATGTTCCGAACCTCATTTTCAGATGGCGTGGGCAACTACGCGGTCATTAGGATGCGCAGTTTCTACAAAGGAAAAGTGTCCTGATCAGTGGTATTCGACATGCATATACAAACCAGGGTACTATTTCAGTTTAGGATTACGTTTTTTATAGTAGGAGAATTGACTAGAGCAGGTTATTTCAGAGGAAACGTTGTCGGTGAAGCTCTCTACCAGAAGGGAGTGCCATGCACTGCTTGTCCGGGTGGTGCCCCATGCAGTTCGTACTACAAGCTGTGCGAGCTTCCCTAGAGAAAGTCTTCGGCTTTTTCTGGCTATCCTGGTCACACTTCACGAAATGAAGCATTCTCAATATCTCTGCAGAAAACACAATTTGCATAGCGGAAAAAAGTTGCAGCTCAATCAGATGGTGCACCTATTCGGTCTATACGCGAAATATCTGGATGGACAATTCCGTTCAATTTTTTTTTGTTTCTGCTTATTTGCTCAGAAAATAACAGCTACTCTGATTCAATCAACATCCGGCCCGGGCAGCGCTGGCCTGCGACAGTTGTTGTTGTTTGGTTTTGAAGTTAAATTGATTCTGTTAAAGTGAAAGTGGTGTTTAATTCCCGTCGCAGTAGCTGATGTTATCTCCCACATTCATTCTGTAGTAGAGACTCGGAATGACGTCTCGCATACAGCGACTCATCTTCACCGATGTGTGCTATCCTAAGGCCGGATTCATCAATGTGATAACCCTGGGTTCATCGATTTGGATTGGGTTCATGTCGATAATTAACGAGGTTGTGCTCAAGCTGAATGCAAACCACATCGGCAGACCCAGGGCAATTATTAATCGGATCTCTAGTAATCATCTGTGTTCATCTACTACTGCCTTCAGCCGCAATCTGAACACAATCTTTCCATCTGTAATTATTTTACCTATTTGGGCCGGTTTCTAGACCTCGGAACAGGGTTGAGCAGACCGTTGCGACCGGTGATCAAAATTTTACGGCCCCCCCTGTTGACCAAAACTTTAACGAACCTCCTCCCCTGGGATGAAGAAATTTTCATTCGTGGCTTATCGTCGGCTAAAAATTTGGGAATTTGAATACATGTAATAGCGAAAGTAATATGTAAATATGAACAATATATGGATAATGTGTCCCCCAAATCTACAATGAAGCACGCGAAATGAGAATAATTGCTTCAAAATGCAGTAGAATAGTGTCGATGTGGATATGAATACGTTATTCATAACCACATCGACATTTTTTCCAAAAATTTTACGAGCCCCCCCCCTCTAAGTTTCATTTTTTTCGAAATTTTTACGACCCCCCGTTGCGACCGGCCGCAAGCCTGTCCAACCCTGCCTCGGAACTCCGCTTTCCGATTTCCAAAAAATAGGTGCGCAACACGAAACCAATAGAACCAAGAGAAAATAGCGTCAAATTCTCCTGCTTAGATGGTTATCCCTTCACAGGACGTAAGGCCTTAATTAATGTTCCATGCACGAATAACCGGGCGCCTTCAGTGATCGAGTACTCCCAGAAGGAACATTAATATTGGCGTGGAAAGCATATAGAATCAAGAGGAAGCACGCTTATCGTCGTAAAAGTGTATAGTGGTAGTAGGAGCGAGGAAGCCGCTTTCGTCTTTTCATATACAGTTTACCGCTATGTTAAAAGGTCATGGAGCGCTTGCGGCCAACTTACTACATCGATCGACAGCACAGCTGATATTCTGGGGAAGCTATCCTCTGTTTCCGAGTGTGATTTATTTCCGTTCGTCGCGTGCGTACGCTCTCCCACAATTTCTCGCAGTCTCTACCCTCGCTCCGCACAAGCGCGCGAGGGAACAGAGTAAATCTGGTTCGGAACCGGAGGATACGTGTTCTCGTTTCTTTGTCACACTTGTTTCTGCTTTATTTTTATTTCTGACTCTTGATCTCGCTAATAAAGGCTTTTCTTAGTGCTTGAGAGGAGTTTGTCATTTGTTCGGGCTTGGTAGTGTTTTCTTTTCAAAAATCGACTTCAACTATTGAAAAAAAAAACCTTCATGCACTAATAGAAGCCCCTATTCGCAATATTAAGGGAGTCCAAAACAAAAACAGAGCAGAAACCATTAAGAGAAAATAGTTTTTCCGGTTCGGTTTGAAAAAAAAAGTAATTATAACAATAAATTAATCAATTGTGTACTCGCCGCTACTTGCCACTTCCTCCCACCTCACGACCGATTCCTTAATGCCGTTTCGCCAAAAATCACCCGGTCTGGTGTCGAAGAAGTTGTTAGGCCAGCTTTCAGGTCCTATTCGCCGTCGAAGGTAACACCCCTCATTTGATTCGACATGTATAAAGAAAAAGATGGACAGCTTCCGTAGAAGTTCTCCGGAGGAATTTTTCGGAAGCTATCCATCTTTTTCTTCATTCACACACTGTTTCCATTTTCTCTGTCAGCTCGCGTTACGTTGCAGTTTTGCGCGAACCTACCGCAACCTGAAAAAAAGTTCGTAAAATCTCCAGAAATGTTTTTCTAAATCACTATTTTTCCCCACAAAGACAGAATGAACCATTTTTTGGGATTTTTCCACTATGCTTATCTAGTGGCTTATAACGTGTCATGCGAGTGCGTAGTTTCAGCAATGTCTGGCCACTATCCTGAAAATCGTCAAATAAAAAGCCCGCGGTTACCTGCAGTTTACCGCGAACTTACCGCGAGTTAAAGGTATCGCGCGCAAAAAAAAAAGTGTCTTATTGTTTATATATTTTTGGGTAGGCAAGCTCTTGAGGTAAGCGATAATAGCAAAGAGACCCTCAAAAAACCCCAGCTTTCAGAAAATAACGCGCTTAAAAACCTTTTGAAAAAATGATTTTTCACCTCCTCCGTCGAATTCGGTGTGTCCTGTCCGATACGTCCGAAGTTTTTCTGAACGTCTAAAGTGGTTTTACGCTTTAAACTTTCTAGGTGAGAAGATTTCCTTTGCCTTTTTCCTACCAAAATCACTTGAAAACAAAAAGCTTTCACAGTGCAAGTTTTGATGATAAGTTTTGGATGAAGGAGTTTGGATGACCCCTTCCAACCTCATAACCCTACGCTTTTGACGCGCCAAAGTTTACCGGTGTGGTACATCGGGCTCATTCATGAAATTGAGTAAAAAAATGGAAAGTTCTTTCCAGCGCGAACGATGCCTCCAAAGGCAGCAGACACGCTCAAAAATTGTATTGATTTTATATCATAAATCAAAGGTTTGAAGCTAGTAGTGTGGCAAACTAACAAAAAAACCTACGAAAACTGCATGCAAATAGAGGAATAACGACCGTTTTTGTTATGGGGTAAAATTAGCCTGTACTAGAACGGTTACCTCGTTGGAAGCTTCAAAAACCAGCCGAAGTGACCGTATTCGTATGATGAGGGGGCGGAGTTGGAAGCTCATGGGCGTGGTTGACGAAAACTGTCGACTCAAATTTAGTAGTTTCCACTGGTTTTTGACGCTGCCAACGGCGTGAGCGTTCTACTGGAGGCCATACGACCCAAGTAGCGTAGTTATCTCATCAACTTTTTCGAGCGTGTCTGCTGCTTTTAACTCGCGATTTGAATTGCATTTACTGCCACCGCGTAGTCATTAGAAATGAAAAGGTTTCTTTGCATGGGTTTAGATGTTAGAATTCCTCGCGGTCCGACATATAGACAACTGCTCCCTATACGATGTTTCAATTCCCTTGAATTTTTCTTCCTCGGTTTCCTCGCACGGATACAAAGCTCACATTCCTGAGTTAGAAAAAACGGGAAACTTCTCCATTATTAATATCATTGTTATGATGCTCTGCAGTAAGCTGGTAAGTGAAGCCTAGCTCGCTCGAATAAGTCCGAGAGGAGCAAGTAGCGGAGCGGCCGTTCAAGGCAAAATAACAGTGACAAGGAGATTTCGACATGATAAGCCTCACTTCCACCGGCTCAACATGGGGGAGCTAGGCTATATGTACTCAGTTGCTCTCAGTCTAGTAGCCGGAAAAGCATCTACCTGTCGTGCCCAGCTCTACAGACTAGCAACACCTGTTGAAAATTTGGCTTCCGTTGTGAATGTCTCTGAATTTCGAATAATATCAACATCCTGGGGCCGGATTCATAATGCGTGCCGTTTGGTAGGGGTAAAGGCGTCGGCACTTCTGATGATTACCCCGTAAGAGCCTATGGTATCCTACCAGAGCAGTGTCTCAGCTGCCCCAGCCTCTTAGCTGGGTAGGCCAAGGGCGCTGTCGGTTAGCGATCTTCCGCTTTCGCAGGGTAACTATCAACGTGCCGATGCCTTTACCTCTACCCAGCAGTGCCGCATTGATGAATCCGGCCCCTGATGAGGTATCGCCAAAGCTGTTGGGTTTCTCTTCGGCTAGTAGCTACTCTGATATTCTTAGTTCCATTTCGCTCTATGGAGTTGAACTGTTCTATTATGACCAATATAAGTGAGTAAAGTCTGACACTACCGAATTCGGCTACGCGATCGAGCCCCAACGGCTGCGCGTGGGCGCGCAGCGTGCTCACTTGTGTTAGATAGGCTTCGGTGGAATGACTATGATCGATCACTGGTCGAGAGATCGCCGCGTCGAACACATGCGGCACGCAGGCAAGCGAGGAGGTAATGGTCCTATCACTACCTCCTCGCTTGCGTGCGTGTCACATGTATTCGACGCGGCGATCTCTCGACCAGTGATCGACGATATCTTATCTCTGGAACATTCTGCAGCTATTCCTAGCATTCTTCGACTTCTGATTATCTGTCCTCTCGCAGGCTACCTAGCAGAAGTGAGCACGCGTCGCGACCGCACGCATCTGGTGAGTCTCCATCGCGTAACCCACTGGGATCAGCAGAGTTGCAGCCACCGACTAGTGTTCGCCAAGCGTCAGCCTTGACGCGGCGATAAAGTGTTTTTGATGATTCACTTCGCGGCGTCGGTCTCTCCTTTCACGCCGCGTCGGTCGCTGTTGTCGCAAATAAAAAATAATAGATATTGCCCCCCCCCCCACCAGCTTTGCTATTCGCTGCGATTTGAACTCTGCAGACTTCTGAAGACTCAAAGTTGAAGAATAAGTGCACGCGCCTTCCTGGAAAATTTTTCAAAAGTGTTGGCGTCGTGTCATAGTATATACTGTTAGACATACCTCCTAAGTGGCATCAGCAACGGTAAACCTTTGGTTGAAAGTTATCACTATAGGATGAAGATGAACATTCGGCTTGTTCAATCCCTATTGGAATACGCAGTGCATGCGAAGTCTATGCTTACAAGGGAAATATACGAAGCGTAGGTCGGATCTGCCAAAACGACTAGTGCCATTAGTATCTCTTGTGGCTCAATAGTAAATCTGCGCAGTATCCCGCTTCGGGCCGCAGGTTCCAAGAAATTACAAGCTTAAAAAGCTCATTTTTTGTGCTTTTTGTATTTTCCAAAAAGCGCGTTAGTCTTCGGAAAATTCGGAAACGGACATCATAAATGTGTTCAGCGCCCAAAACTACCCCACTGAGCAAGGTTTGGGTGAAGGCACATTTTCTATACTTTGTCCAGACTGATAGCGTTTTGGACTTGTACGGATTTTCGGTTGGGCGTTTATTTCTACCAATTGAGGGCTCTGGAAGCGTTTCAGAAAAATTGTCCATATTTGACTTAAAGTTCTCCCAGAAAGGTAGGGAGGTTTTTCGGGGCGCTGATTACGAATCTGTGGTTAATTAGTCGATTTTCCATAGTTTTCGGCTAATTTCGTTTGAAGCTTCCCAACCGGGAAAAATTTCGAGAGAAAAACGCCACTTTCGAGATTTCCGGTTTTTTACGATAGATGTGTTTCAAAATCATTCTCTGAGGGTTATTTGGAGTGCTAAACACGAATCTGGAGTCCGTTTATCGATCTTTTGCAGATTACGGTAGATTACGGTGGGTATACGGTAGTTTGGTAAAAATCTCAGATTTTACGCAAAGTTATACGGGGGTTATTCGGGGTGGAGAATACGAATATAACGTCCGTTTGTCGATTTTCAAAATACTAAGGTGGGTTTTGACCCCTAAATGACATGTTACCTACCGTATCCTACAGTAAACCTCAAAATTTCGACAAATGGACTCCAGATTCGTGTTCGCCACCCTAGATTATCCCTACATACAGCTTTTGAGCTGAATCCGAGAAAATTTTTTGGAACTCGCAAAAAAATGCCTGATGGGAAGGAACCCTTGCCTTTTCGTCAGGCTTCAAAAATGCTCATAACTTTTTTGAACCTGCGGCTCGCGGCGGGATACTGCGCATTTTTACTATTGAGCCAGAAGAGATACTAACCATACTAGTCGTTTTGGCAGATCCGACCTACGCTTTTTATACTTCCCTTGTTAGAGACTTGGATGCTTTTCAGGGCTATACAATGGCATGCGGGGTCAGCCGACTTCCCAGTCAGTCATCTCCTTTGTCTCCTTACATAAATCTAGTACCGATTCGAGAACTCCGTAAGGTCAGCAGATCCGATTGATTCTGGGCGAGGATCCAACCCTGCCGTGTCGAGCGAATAGCAGGTGCATTTCGCCACTACACCACCTCAGCTCGGGACCATAGCGAGATAGAAGAGTTTAATATAGGGAGCTGCAGAGAAGGCGGGCGGGGTTTTCTAAACCAATATGTCTACCGTCTATGAGTCCGGTGACTTGTCTCTGAAATAAAATTCGGCGCAAATCGCAGTTCACGGATTTCCTGTTTTGTCAGATTTTGACTATCTTTCTAGGAAACATAAAAAATGGGCAGAAAACAGAAAACACACCCCTGGCGCCGATCACAATTATTTAGGAACACCAGATGCTCACTGGCAAACCATGAGTTTGCGGACTCCGGTATGAACAGAGTGCAATAATAATACTGAGGCTTTCATCGATGAAAGTTAGTAACTGTAAAAAAATTGGCTCCTCCACCATGAATCACTTTCCTGCCCGAATATCCTGCTGAGCATGTAATTTTTATTCAAAACTCAGTGCACAATCACAAAAAATAACGTAAAACTAATACTAAGCAAGCCTTCTACTTTCGTACAAACAACAACAAAAAAGCGAAAAGCGGTTCCGAGATAACCTACCTAATTTGCGGAAAAAAATCTTCTCATAATTTTTAAAAGAAGAACTGCATTAACATAACAGGGATGTTATTATGGAAAATGGAATTTGAGTACTTAAATAACTTGTTCAGAGGCGTCGCACGCTCAGGGAATCAGGGAACATTCCAATTTTTCCTCATTTGCAAAGTACTGCACGGTCGCAACGGACATTTGCTCTTTGAGAGTATCTCCGGAAGCATTCAGTGATAGATGGCTGGTGATGTACCCGCCTATTTTCAGGTAGTGATCATATCCTGCGAATAAAGCATTTTTCTTGCATCAAACTGTGCAGCTTTCCTGATATTGGCGGAATCAAAAGTATGACGAAGAAAAATGATGAGAGTTCCCTACGCGTACGATGCCTACAGCAGTGAATACGAATGAGGTGAACAGACATAAGCATGAGATAGATTAGGAATGACATCAGTTTCATAGGAATAAGAATATAGAAGTGGAAAAAGGAGATCATAAACACAAAAACATACAACATCGCAACAATTTATAATCTACGTTCGATGTCCTTCCTGAGAGAATAGTCGTGAACAATCACCACCCCGTGGTGGACCAAATCTACATCAAATCCCTGAAATTTTATTATGTTTGAATGCTGCAATGGAAATTGGCTTGTTGATCGAGTACACAGAATGAGAGCCGTCTAGGAACAGTTCGGCGGGCTTCATGCGACGCGCTCAGCGCTCCCACGGAGATTGATCCAGTACACCGGATGGGAGGCGCATAGTGGAGCAGTGCGGCAGTCAAATACATGATCCACTATGCGCCTCCCACCCTGTGTACTCGATCAACAAATCGCGAAAAAATCTGAAAACCGTGCTGACACTCTAAAAAAAACCACTGTGGACCGATTCCTCAGATTAAGGGAGTTTACCTTGAATCATTCTTCCTCATTCCCAGTGGCAAATTCATGTTCGGTCAGCTTACTGGGCGGAATTTTAATAATGCCCGCACTCAGCTCATATCTAGGGGATCTGAGTGGTGTTGTTAAGTCCCATTCATCGGTTTCTTCCTTGAACACCTCCACTGAAGTATGAACTGAACCAGAGCTGATACTGAAACTTCAGGTTTGAAAAAAAATTCGAAGGCAGAAGAAGGAATATAGACAGACCCTCCAATGGCATAAATCACATTTCCATGAGTAACCAGCGACACACCAAAACGATCAGCCTGCATGGGAGTCACATGGGACCAGAGCATTGTGGCTGGATCGAAGCACTCGACGGAATTCAGATTGCTTCGACTACCACGCCTAAATATGCGGCACTGTCGTTCGGTATACTTTTTTGGCTCCCACTACTCCATTTTGAAAAAAAGGGTTTTGTAGCATGCTCATTAAATCAGTTCGTAAACGTGTTTGACATAACTTTGAGAACAGAATCGTATGGCTCAGAAGACAACGCCTACGCATCAACTCAACTCCACTCACTCACTCACTCACTCACTCACTCACTCTCACTCACTCACTCACTCACTCACTCACTCACTCACTCACTCTCACTCACTCACTCACTCACTCTCACTCACTCACTCACTCACTCACTCACTCACTCTCACTCACTCACTCTCACTCACTCACTCACTCATTCCACTCACCCACTCTCTCTCTCTCACTAACTCACTCTCACTCACTCACTCCACCACCACTCACTCACTCCACTCACTCACTCACTCACTCACTCTCACTCACTCACTCTCACTCACTCACTCTCACTCACTCACTCACTCTCACCCCCCAGCGCCAACCAGTTCCTCTGCGAAACACGCAATTGATAGTGACGATTATCACCTCAGCTGTGAATCGAAACGTGTTTGGTGGCTAATTTTTCTTGTTTTCAACATGTCTTTGTCTTCAACTCGTAAACCATTTTTAAGAATCATCATTGGACAGATGGGGTGAGGATGATTTCTGTTGGGACGCAGCGGGACTCAATCGGACTCAGTCGGTGCATTGGTCCCGCCCTTGTACACATGAGAACCATCAGTATCGACCCGGGGAGGATTGCGGTGGGCATCAGACGGTCGCAGTCGAACTCGGCGGGTTGATTTTTTTGCACCCGTCTCCCACGAATTCGGTGCGTATCGACCCGGTGGGACTCAGTAGATCCACCGACTATGACGGGGGCCTCACACACTCATCCCACTGGCTGGCGACTGGCGGAGCGGAATGACCCCTCAAACAGTACACTGTTGCCGGTGCCATAGGAGCTCGTGTGGCCTGAACGATACGCTTCCATTGAAGGCACTATTCGCGATGAAAATCGCTTTTCTGTTTTTTGCCTATCTTGAAACCGGTCCCATTCTGATTCCAATGATGCTTCTGGAATCGTACAAGACCTTCTGGGAATGGAGTTATGGTACCTCAAAAATTGAGCTAGGGAAAATGGTGGACGAGTTGTCCGAGGCTTGTAACTTCCGTCTTTTGCAGCCAATGTATGCGAGCTGACCTGAGTAAGGAGAGAAGTTGAGAATGAAGGGAAGAACGGGGCTTTTGATCGGAAACCATCGCTCAACTCACGATTTCGAGTGTTCCTTTGTTCAAGTCGAGGGGCGGAAGAGGCGGGACTTGCCCACAATGGCGGGGTTTTCCCACTTTTCTAAGCTGTTTTGCGACTCTTGGGTAGCTTTTCGTCCCGTTTTTTCGACGCTGTTCTGCTTCTGAGAGCCACGAGAAGCGTTTGTCAGGGAAAACTCGAGGATGAAGTTTATCGCGAACAGTGCCTTTAAGAACGATTAGCCGCAATTATTTTAGCATTAGCGACACTTCACCGTTGAGATTACGGATCAGCTTCGGCTTGCTTCAACCACGCCTGCCCGATCCTGTTCTGTATCTCTGTTGTGACCACTACCTTGCGCTGTTGTACCACCGATCCTAGCTACTTAAATTCCTCTACATGTTGGAGCTCGGCTCCTTCGAAGAACACAAGCGCGTGAACTGTCTGACGTCATGACTTGGCCTTGTCCTTGTTCATCCGCAAAGCGTACGAATCCGCGATTTCTGCTATACCCTTCATCAAATTCGTAGCTTCCATATCAGTATCGGTGCACACAGCGCTATCGAACATCAAAAGTGAGGAGCTTGTTATCGTCATATTGGACCCCCCACCCCCCCCCCCCCTTCTATCTTTGGAAGCCTTTCTCATAATGGCGTCGACGACAGTGTTGAAGAGCAGTGGCGGGTGGTTTAATGAGTACAACAAGTAAACGACATACGTCGAGGACGATGGAAATGGTTTAGCATCCCTGTATTGGAGGAGAATGGCAAATACAGAGGGCGGGCAGACACGGGGGCGGGCCAAATTCTTACCGGGGTAAGGCGTAGCGGTGTGACCGGTCCGTGAGAGGTGCGCCCCCCCCCCCTTCCAGCTCTGGAGTCGGTGCGGCCCCCTACCATCGAGGTTGTAACTTCAGCCCTTTGTGTGAACCAATTTGAGTAAAGTCTCTTCCGAACAATGCTTCAAAATGATTTTTCAGCGAAAGCGGACGTTACAGGTCAAGCCACACCGACCGCAATCGGCTCAAAATGGTCAGATTGACCTGGGACTCGGCCGACAGCTTTTTTAGTGGTCTCCTTCGAAACAAACTACACCAGCCCAATCTTAGAAAATTAATTTTTCGACCTCTCCAGATGTTCAAGTCCACACAGCGGTTTTTCGATTTTTCAGCTCCCCGAATGACACCTTCATCGTTGACTGCTTGGCTGCTGGAAGAGCTAACCAAGTAATATACTCACTTGTCGACCTGATAAAGCTTTGAAATCTGATCTAAGGGCATTTATCGCGAAAATCACACGGTGTAATGAGGCCCTTTTGAGGCCCAAATCACACCGTCACATTTACAGCCGTCACACCGGCCGTAATCAGCTCAAAATGGTCGGATCGACCTGAGACTCGGCCGACAGCTTGCCTCATTCAAAATAAGCACTACACCAGCCCAATCCTAGAGAATTATTGTTTCGACCTCTCCAGACGCCTAAGTCCAGAAGACAGCGGTTTTTCGATTTTTCAGCTCCCCGAATGACACTTTCATCGTTGACTGCTTGGCTGCTGGAAGAGCTAACCAAAATTTACTAGCACAAATCACGGCATTGCCCTGACTCACTTCAAAATTGAAGACATGCGTTTTCAGAATTTTAAGTACTTTTTGATTCCGACATTTGGTCGTAATACATGCATTTCTTTCTGGAATTCCCTCTGACCACAGGTCAAATTCTTGAATCCCCTCTGACCACGGGTCAAAGCGTGACAGATTTCTGCTATGATGACCGTCTGATCATTTCATAATTAAGGAATTTGAGGTGGAAATATACACTTTTCAGTAGCTCACGGGTATTGACTCGTTATTCCGTATCACTATTGTATGGTACTCGTTTTAAGCAGCTCAAAAATTACATCAAAATTGAAATCAGACCACTCTGAACAAGTTATGGCTATGCGACGGTTTTCGCGCGCAAAATGTCGCGAATTGCCGTTTTTTGCAAAAAAAACCTGCTCGGTGCTGTAGGAGGGAAATTTTTTGCATGATGACCGACCGGGGGCCTGCGGCCCCCCCCCGCACCCGACGCCCACGTCTGCGGTCCCTCTCTGTGACCGTCACACCGTACGCCTGTGCCTGATTCTCACTCGTGTAGCGGCATTGTGGGTCGTTCTTGACGCTTCAAAATGCGTAGGCGTTGTGTTCTGAGCCACACCATTCTATTTCCGTAGTTATCTCAACCACGTTCACGAGCGTGCTCTTTAAGCTATGATCTGAGAGGGTCGAAGGAAGAATGAAGCAACGAAATTGAGCCAGTGAGGATTAAGTCTTCAGAACAACAACTGATCGCACACCAGCTTTGTGGTTATTACGTTATGGGCGCACCTAGGTTTGCTTCTGATTCTTGAAAACAGCATGCATTTCATACATCATTCCACCATCCACTTCTTACCGGAGCCAAACTGATTTAGCTGCTCGTTACTTAGCGTGTTTGGGTAAGAGTGAATCAGCAGATCGCCCTGAGACGTTTTTTCTTGTTTCAATTGTCACGGTTTTCTACCGCTGCTTCATCTCTGTTACCTTATGTTGGCACGTCCAAAAGGGCGTATGTCAATAAACAACGAACATCAGAAAGGTGCAAAGCGCTGAAATTAAAATAAAAAGACACTATAGAAAGTTGCAAGGCAAAAGTATCACTGAACACACTTGCTCAGTTATACATATGAACTACATTGAAATGGGACCAGTCTTCAAGTTCGGGAAAAATGTTGCAGTGTCATTTCTTGGAACTGACCATGCTACTACCGATCACAGGATTGTGAAGCAAATATTCAGAACCAAATTTCCACTCACCCTCCGCACACGTAGATTTTTCCATTCAAAATCGTCGCTCCGAACACGCTTCGTTTTGATGACATCGATGGCATCTTTTCCCATATCCCATTCCGAGGACAGTAGCGCTCAACAGAAGAAAGAGGCGATTTCCCCTCATAACCGCCTATTACTGAAAAAATGTTGGACAGTTCTAATCGCCAGATATTTGTAGCGCCGCTATGCCCATCATACATGGAAGTAAGATGATGGACAAGGCGGCCAGGAATTGGTATCTCAATTATTTGAACATAATTACCTTAGCCAAGCCACGGAAACTGCGAAATTATTCACGCGAAAAATTCACATGAATGGCGAAATCTAACTTCAAATTTTCTTTCCGTAAATATGCATGGTGGATGAGGCTTGGGTGGGGTGTAACCTCCACCTTGTGCAGTGGAAGAAACGCCTCCTGTCACAGTACTGCACGCGTAAAATTTAATCGGTCACAAGGCAGCGTGTATGAAGCCCTGTTGGAACCTTCCCACGGAGCCACTGAATACTTTACATTAAAGGCAGTGTTCACGATAATCTTCAATTTTGAGATTATTCACTATATTGACTAAGTGGCCCCCGGGTAGAACTAAAATGACGAAGAAATTGAGAAAAACGCACCGGAAGTACCCTAAATCCTTAAGTATCAGCCCGCCTTTTAAGTATCACAGGGAGTGTTTGTTGTGACAATGAAATCTTTTGCGGACCCTTCCTTTGCAATTCTCTACTCTCTATTGCTCCGTGCTTTCCTTCGGACCCTAACTAAACCTGCTCTGCCTAAAATATTCCTCCATTTCTGATTAGCCCCATTTTATACCGGTGACAACCACCATGAACATGTTCATCCAATCGGACAACTAGTCCATGTTATAGAACAATGTCACTGAAATACGACGTTTTAATGCGTTTCTCGCCGTTTCTTCGTAATTTTGGTAACACTTGGAGGCCAACGCATTCTTTTATGTGAAAAACTCAAGAACGAAAATCATCGTGAACACTGCCTTTAAAGGCAGCATACAATCTCAAAAATGATATCAATTTTATGGAATGAATCGAAGGTCTGAAGCTGTTAATATTCAGAAATAACGAAAAAACTGAAAAAAATCGACTGAAATGAAGATATAACGGTTCGTTCTATATGAGTCCGGAAGTGAACGAGTTGTACGGCATTTGCTGAAATAGCGCAGCTAGCTACAAATTTGAGGGATAACGACGCTAATGTACTCGTACGGCCCTTTCTGGAACGCTTACGACGTTAGAAGCGTAAAAAATTAGCCAAAATGACCGTAATTGAGCATTGAACATTTGTATTGAGGGGCGGAGCCTGTATCGGTGGGCGGAGAAAGGATGATTTTGTGACTGAATACGGCTCAAAAACGGTCATTTTAACTCGTTTTCAACTCTTCCAACTTCGTGAGGGCTCTTCTGGGGTGCGTACAACCCCACTAATGTAGTTACCTCAACAACTTTTGCGAGCCTTTAAAGGCAAGGTTCTGTCACACTTGGACTTTTCCAAAATTCGTGATAGATTGGTAGACACGGATGAGGTGAACCCTATATAAGATTTGTTTAAACAAGGTGCTGAGTTTATAGCAAATCGCTTGGCTTTAGACGAGATTGAACCAACATATTCCCTTTCCGGAGAAGCGACTTATCGCACTGCACCACCAAAACCCCAGTACCGCCCTCACTCAACTGTTCGGTAAATCTTCACCGAACCAATTTGAGGCTGCAGAGAAACTGACCTGCAAGTGAGAATCAACGTATTCACAGCAAGACCAGACCGTCAAAATATCGATGTTTCCGCATGCGAGAGGTCTCGTCGCCATGAGGTCACCTAATGGCGACACTCCGCGAAAATCGGTATCGCTGGGGAGTCCGCGAGGCCCCGAGATTCTCGCTAATATCGCGATGGGGTATCGACAGCTGATTGGCGGTTCCGCGATCCCAGAAATACACGGCGTTGACAACACTTTTCACACGGAACACCGCTTTGACACTGCAATAATTATGCAGGCCCTCATTCTCACGGAAGCTCCGCGGTTGACATAAAGTGGGTTGGAATGAGACCGGCGAGCCATGCGACCGGCGCGCGTGGCAGGGGGCCTTCTTGTGTGTCTAGCTCGGGCGAGAATGCGAAATGGCGTGGTGGCGGACGTTTAGGCCGAACTCGGGGTAGAGACGCAGGGAGAGCTTTTCTCCTGTTTCTCATCGAATACAATTATCACACAAATTTGTGGATTGAAAAGCGTTAGACATGGCAGAAGTTGCATCTGGAACTGAGAAGTGAACAACATTGTAGTTAATTCTCAAAACGTAGTAACTTTTCACTTTCTCTCTTCCCTGCCTGCGCTCTAGCTTTTCGACCTAAACGTCCCACACTCGTTGCGGGGGAAGCTCCGTCGTCGACTAGAGCGACTGCAAAGGAAGTGGGCGGAGACGGACGCTGCCCTCGGCTGAAGAGCTGATTGATCGACGCAGCTGACGTGCTGCCATTAGCTGCCGGCCCCACTCCTAGACAATGGTTGCGGGGGAAGGTTCGTCGTCATTTTGCATGCTCGTCCGAGAGCGACTGCAAAGGAAGTGGGCGAAGGCGGCCGCTCCCCCTCGGCTGTAGAGCTGATTGATCGACGCAGCTGACGTGCTGCCATTAGCTGCCGGCCACACTCCTAGACAATGGTTGCGGGGGAAGGTTCGTCGTCATTTCGCACGCTTGTCCGAGAGCGACTGCGAAGGAAGTGGGCGGAGGCGGCCTTCCCTCGGCTGAGGAGCTGATTGATCGAAGCAGCTGACGTGCTGCCATTAGCTGCCGGCCCCACTCCTACACAATGGTTGCGGGGGAAGGTTCGTCGTCATTTCGCACGCTTGTCCGAGAGCGACTGCGAAGGAAGTGGGCGGAGGCGGCCGCTCCCCTCGGCTGAAGAGCTGATTGATCGAAGCAGCTGACGTGCTGCCATTAGCTGCCGGCCCCACTCCTAGCCGATGGTTGCGGGGGAAGGTTCGTCGTCATTTCGCGTGCTCGTCCGAAAGCGACTGCGAAGGAAGTGGGCGGAGGCGGCCGCTCCCCCTCGGCTGAAGAGCTGTTTGATCGAAGCAGCTGACGTGCTGCCATTAGCTGCCGGCCCCACTCCTAGACAATGGTTGCGGGGGAAGGTTCGTCGTCATTTCGCACGCTTGTCCGAGAGCGACTGCGAAGGAAGTGGGCGGAGGCGGGCTTCCCCCTCGGCTGAAGAGCTGATTGATCGACGCAGCTGGCGTGCTGCCAACAGCGGCCGGCCCCACTCCCTAGACAATGGTTGCGGGAAGGTTCGTCGTCATTTCGCACGCTTGTCCGAGGAAGCGACTGCACTGCAAAGGAAGTGGGCGGAGGCGGCCTTCCCCCTCGGCTGAGGAGCTGATTGATCGACGCAGCTGACGTGCTGCCAATAGCTGCCGGCCCCACTCCTAGACAATGGTTGCGGGGGAAGGTTCGCCGTCATTTCGCACGCTTGTGCGAGTGCAAGTGCAAAGGAAGTGGGCGGAGGCGGCCGCTCCCCCTCGGCTGAAGAGCTGTTTGATCGAAGCAGCTGACGTGCTGCCATAAGCTGCCGGCCCCACTCGTAGACAATGGTTGCGGGGGAAGGTTCGCCGTCATTTCGCACGCTTGTCCGAGAGCGACTGCGAAGGAAGTGGGCGGAGGCGGCCTTCCCTCGGCTGAGGAGCTGATTGATCGAAGCAGCTGACGTGCTGCCATTAGCTGCCGGCCCCACTCCTAGACAATGGTTGCGGGGGAAGGTTCGTCGTCATTTCGCACGCTTGTCCGAGAGCGACTGCGAAGGAAGTGGGCGGAGGCGGCCTTCCCCCTCGGCTGAGGAGCTGATTGATCGAAGCAGCTGACGTGCTGCCATTAGCTGCCGGCCCCACTCCTAGACAATGGTTGCGGGGGAAGGTTCGTCGTCATTTCGCGTGCTCGTCCGAGAGCGACTGCGAAGGAAGTGGGCGGAGGCAGCAGCTCCCCCTCGGCTGAAGAGCTGATTGATCGACGCAGCTGACGTGCTGCCAATAGCTGCCGGCCCCACTCTGAACAATGGTCGCGGGGGAAGGTCCGCCGTCATTTCGCACGCTTGTGCGAGAGCAAGTGCAAAGGAAGTGGGCGGAGGCAGCAGCTCCCCCTCGGCTGAAGAGCTGATTGATCGACGCAGCTGACGTGCTGCCAACAGCTGCCGGCCCCACTCCTAGACAATGGTTGCGGGGGAAGGTTCGTCGTCATTTTGCATGGCCGTCGGAGGGCGACTGCAAAGGAAGGGGGCGGAGGCGGCCGCTCCCCCTCGGCTGAAGAGCTGATTGATCGACGCAGCTGACGTGCTGCCATTAACTGCCGGCCCCACTCCTAGACAATGGTTGCGGGGGAAGGTTCGTCGTCATTTTGCATGCTCGTCCGAGAGCGACTGCAAAGGAAGTGGGCGGAGGCGGCCGCTCCCCCTCGGCTGCAGAGCTGATTGATCGACGCAGCTGACGTGCTGCCATTAGCTGCCGGCCCCACTCCTAGACAATGATTACGGGGGAAGGTTCGCCGTCATTTCGCATGCAATTGGGCGGAGGCGGCCGCTCCCCCTCGGCTGAAGAGCTGATTGATCGACGAAGCTGACGTGCTGCCATTAGCTGCCGGCCCCACTCCTAGACAATGGTTGCGGGGGAAGGTTCGTCGTCATTTTGCATGCTCGTCCGAGAGCGACTGCAAAGGAAGTGGGCGGAGACGGACGCTGCCCTCGGCTGAAGAGCTGATTGATCGACGCAGCTGACGTGCTGCCAATAGCTGCGGGCCCCACTCCTAGACAATGGTTGCGGGGGAAGGTTCGTCGTCATTTCGCGTGCTCGTCCGAGAGCGACTGCGAAGGAAGTGGGCGGAGGCAGCAGCTCCCCCTCGGCTGAAGAGCTGATTGATCGACGCAGCTGACGTGCTGCCAATAGCTGCCGGCCCCACTCCTAGACAATGGTTGCGGGGGAAGGTTCGCCGTCATTTCGCACGCTTGTCCGAGAGCAACTGCAAAGGAAGTGGGCGGAGGCGGCCGCTCCCCCTCGGCTGAAGAGCTGTTTGATCGACGCAGCTGACGTGCTGCCATTAGCTGCCGGCCCCACTCGTAGACAATGGTTGCGGGGGAAGGTTCGCCGTCATTTCGCATGCAATTGGGCGGAGGCGGCCGCTCCCCCT
Organism: Aplectana chamaeleonis; assembly: GCA_029168955.1. Lineage (NCBI taxonomy): Eukaryota > Metazoa > Nematoda > Chromadorea > Rhabditida > Cosmocercidae > Aplectana > Aplectana chamaeleonis. The sequence goes on from JAPDOI010000897.1 coordinate 235,711, forward strand.
CGGCTGAAGAGCTGATTGATCGACGCAGCTGACGTGCTGCCATTAACTGCCGGCCCCACTCCTAGACAATGGTTGCGGGGGAAGGTTCGTCGTCATTTTGCATGCTCGTCCGAGAGCGACTGCAAAGGAAGTGGGCGGAGGCGGCCGCTCCCCCTCGGCTGCAGAGCTGATTGATCGACGCAGCTGACGTGCTGCCATTAGCTGCCGGCCCCACTCCTAGACAATGATTACGGGGGAAGGTTCGCCGTCATTTCGCATGCAATTGGGCGGAGGCGGCCGCTCCCCCTCGGCTGAAGAGCTGATTGATCGACGAAGCTGACGTGCTGCCATTAGCTGCCGGCCCCACTCCTAGACAATGGTTGCGGGGGAAGGTTCGTCGTCATTTTGCATGCTCGTCCGAGAGCGACTGCAAAGGAAGTGGGCGGAGACGGACGCTGCCCTCGGCTGAAGAGCTGATTGATCGACGCAGCTGACGTGCTGCCAATAGCTGCCGGCCCCACTCCTAGACAATGGTTGCGGGGGAAGGTTCGGCGTCATTTTTCGCATGCGAGTGCGAAGGAAGTGGGCGGAGGCGGCCTTCCCCCTCGGCTGCAGAGCTGATTGATCGATGCAGCTGACGTGCTGCCATTAGCTGCCGGCCCCACTCCTAGACAATGGTTGCGGGCGAAGGTTCGTCGCCATTTCGCATGCTCGTCCGAGAGCGACTGCGAAGGAAGTGGGCGGAGGCGGCCGCTCCCCTCGGCTGAAGAGCTGATTGATCGAAGCAGCTGACGTGCTGCCATTAGCTGCCGGCCCCACTCCTAGACAATGGTTGCGGGGGAAGGTTCGCCGTCATTTCGCACGCTTGTGCGAGAGCAAGTGCAAAGGAAGTGGGCGGAGGCAGCAGCTCCCCCTCGGCTGAAGAGCTGATTGATCGACGCAGCTGACGTGCTGCCAACAGCTGCCGGCCCCACTCCTAGACAATGGTTGCGGGGGAAGGTTCGCCGTCTTTTCGCATGCAATTGGGCGGAGGCGGCCGCTCCCCCTCGGCTGAAGAGCTGATTGATCGACGCAGCTGACGTGCTGCCATTAACTGCCGGCCCCACTCCTAGACAATGGTTGCGGGGGAAGGTTCGTCGTCATTTTGCTTGCTCGTCCGAGAGCGACTGCAAAGGAAGTGGGCGGAGGCGGCCGCTCCCCCTCGGCTGAAGAGCTGATTGATCGACGCAGCTGACGTGCTGCCAATAGCTGCCGGCCCCACTCCTAGACAATGGTTGCGGGGGAAGGTTCGCCGTCATTTCGCACGCTTGTGCGAGAGCAAGTGCAAAGGAAGTGGGCGGAGGCGGCCGCTCCCCCTCGGCTGAAGAGCTGTTTGATTGACGCAGCTGACGTGCTGCCATTAGCTGCCGGCCTCACTCGTAGACAATGGTTGCGGGGGAAGGTTCGCCGTCTTTTCGCATGCAATTGGGCGGAGGCGGCCGCTCCCCCTCGGCTGAAGAGCTGATTGATCGACGCAGCTGACGTGCTGCCATTAACTGCCGGCCCCACTCCTAGACAATGGTTGCGGGGGAAGGTTCGTCGTCATTTTGCTTGCTCGTCCGAGAGCGACTGCAAAGGAAGTGGGCGGAGGCGGCCACTCCCCCTCGGCTGCAGAGCTGATTGATCGACGCAGCTGACGTGCTGCCATTAGCTGCCGGCCCCACTCCTAGACAATGATTACGGGGGAAGGTTCGCCGTCATTTCGCATGCATGCAATTGGGCGGAGGCGGCCGCTCCCCCTCGGCTGAAGAGCTGATTGATCGACTAAGCTGACGTGCTGCCATTAGCTGCCGGCCCCACTCCTAGACAATGGTTGCGGGGGAAGGTTCGTCGTCATTTTGCATGCTCGTCCGAGAGCGACTGCAAAGGAAGTGGGCGGAGACGGACGCTGCCCTCGGCTGAAGAGCTGATTGATCGACGCAGCTGACGAGCTGCCAATAGCTGCGGGCCCCACTCCTAGACAATGGTTGCGGGGGAAGGTTCGCCGTCATTTCGCACGCTTGTGCGAGAGCAAGTGCAAAGGAAGTGGGCGGAGGCGGCCGCTCCCCCTCGGCTGAAGAGCTGTTTGATCGACGCAGCTGACGTGCTGCCATTAGCTGCCGGCCTCACTCGTAGACAATGGTTGCGGGGGAAGGTTCGCCGTCATTTCGCATGCAATTGGGCGGAGGCGGCCGCTCCCCCTCGGCTGAAGAGCTGATTGATCGACGCAGCTGACGTGCTGCCATTAACTGCCGGCCCCACTCCTAGGCAATGGTTGCGGGGGAAGGTTCGTCGTCATTTCGCATGCTCGTCCGAGAGCGACTGCAAAGGAAGTGGGCGGAGGCGGCCGCTCCCCCTCGGCTGCAGAGCTGATTGATCGAAGCAGCTGACGTGCTGCCATTAGCTGCCGGCCCCACTCCTAGACAATGGTTGCGGGGGAAGGTTCGTCGTCATTTCGCGTGCTCGTCCGAGAGCGACTGCGAAGGAAGTGGGCGGAGGCAGCAGCTCCCCCTCGGCTGAAGAGCTGATTGATCGACGCAGCTGACGTGCTGCCAATAGCTGCCGGCCCCACTCCTAGACAATGGTTGCGGGGGAAGGTTCGCCGTCATTTCGCACGCTTGTCCGAGAGCAACTGCAAAGGAAGTGGGCGGAGGCGGCCGCTCCCCCTCGGCTGAAGAGCTGATTGATCGACGCAGCTGACGTGCTGCCATTAGCTGCCGGCCCACTCCTAGACAATGGTTGCGGGGGAAGGTTCGTCGTCATTTCGCATGCTCGTCCGAGAGCGACTGCGAAGGAAGTGGGCGGAGGCGGCCGCTCCCCTCGGCTGGAGAGCTGATCGATCGAAGCAGCTGACGTGCTGCCATTAGCTGCCAGCCCCACTCCTGAACAATGGTTGCGGGGAAGGTTCGTCGTCATTTTGCATGCTCGTCCGAGAGCGACTGCGAAGGAAGTGGGCGGGAGGCGGCCGCTGCCCTCGGCTGAAGAGCTGATTGATCGAAGCAGCTGACGTGCTGCCATTAGCTGCCGGCCCCACTCCTAGACAATGGCTGCGGGGGAAGGTTCGTCGTCATTTCGCATGCTCGTCCGAGAGCGACTGCGAAGGAAGTGGGCGGAGGCGGCCGCTCCCCTCGGCTGGAGAGCTGATTGATCGAAGCAGCTGACGTGCTGCCATTAGCTGCCGGCCCCACTCCTAGACAATGGTTGCGGGGGAAGGTTCGTCGTCATTTCGCATGCTCGTCCGAGAGCGACTGCGAAGGAAGTGGGCGGAGGCAGCAGCTCCCCCTCGGCTGAAGAGCTGATTGATCGACGCAGCTGACGTGCTGCCATTAGCTGCCGGCCCCACTCCTAGACAATGGTTGCGGGGGAAGGTTCGCCGTCATTTCGCACGCTTGTGGGAGGGCAAGTGCAAAGGAAGTGGGCGGAGGCAGCAGCTCCCCCTCGGCTGAAGAGCTGATTGATCGACGCAGCTGACGTGCTGCCATTACCTGCCGGCCCCACTCGTAGACAATGGTTGCGGGGGAAGGTTCGCCGTCATTTCGCATGCAATTGGGCGGAGGCGGCCGCTCCCCCTCGGCTGAAGAGCTGATTGATCGACGCAGCTGACGTGCTGCCATTAACTGCCGGCCCCACTCCTAGACAATGGTTGCGGGGGAAGGTTCGTCGTCATTTTGCTTCCTCGTCCGAGAGCGACTGCAAAGGAAGTGGGCGGAGGCGGCCGCTCCCCCTCGGCTGAAGAGCTGATTGATCGACGCAGCTGACGTGCTGCCAATAGCTGCCGGCCCCACTCCTAGACAATGGTTGCGGGGGAAGGTTCGCCGTCATTTCGCACGCTTGTGCGAGAGCAAGTGCAAAGGAAGTGGGCGGAGGCAGCAGCTCCCCCTCGGCTGAAGAGCTGATTGATCGACGCAGCTGACGTGCTGCCATTAGCTGCCGGCCCCACTCGTAGACAATGGTTGCGGGGGAAGGTTCGCCGTCATTTCGCATGCAATTGGGCGGAGGCGGCCGCTCCCCCTCGGCTGAAGAGCTGATTGATCGACGCAGCTGACGTGCTGCCATTAGCTGCCGGCCCCACTCCTAGACAATGGTTGCGGGGGAAGGTTCGTCGTCATTTCGCGTTCTCGTCCGAGAGCGACTGCGAAGGAAGTGGGCGGAGGCGGCCGCTCCCCCTCGGCTGAAGAGCTGATTGATCGACGAAGCTGACGTGCTGCCATTAGCTGCCGGCCCCACTCCTAGACAATGGTTGCGGGGGAAGGTTCGCCGTCATTTCGCATGCTCGTCCGAGAGCGACTGCGAAGGAAGTGGGCGGAGGCAGCCGCTCCCCTCGGCTGAAAGAGCTGATTGATCGAACGCAGCTGACGTGCTGCCATTAGCTGCCGGCCCCACTCCTGAACAATGGTTGCGGGGAAGGTTCGCCGTCATTTGCATGCTCGTCCGAGAGCGACTGCGAAGGGAATTGGGCGGAGGCGGCCGCTCCCCCTCGGCTGAAGAGCTGATTGATCGACGAAGCTGACGTGCTGCCATTAGCTGCCGGCCCCACTCCTAGACAATGGTTGCGGGGGAAGGTTCGTCGTCATTTTGCATGCTCGTCCGAGAGCGACTGCAAAGGAAGTGGGCGGAGACGGACGCTGCCCTCGGCTGAAGAGCTGATTGATCGACGCAGCTGACGTGCTGCCATTAACTGCCGGCCCCACTCCTAGACAATGGTTGCGGGGGAAGGTTCGTCGTCATTGCGCATGCTCGTCCGAGAGCGAGTGCGAAGGAGGTGGGCGGAGGCGGCCCTCCCCCTCGGCTGAAGAGCTGATTGATCGACGCAGCTGACGTGCTGCTATTAGCTGCCGGCCCCACTCCTAGACAATGGTTGCGGGGGAAGGTTCGTCGTCATTTCGCACGCTTGTCCGAGAGCGACTGCGAAGGAAGTGGGCGGAGGCGGCCTTCCCCCTCGGCTGAAGAGCTGATTGATCGACGCAGCTGACGTGGTGCTATTAGCTGCCGGCCCCACTCCTGAACAATGGTTGCGGGGAAGGTTCGTCGTCATTTTGCATGCTCGTCCGAGAGCGACTGCGAAGGAAGTGGGCGGAGGCAGCAGCTCCCCCTCGGCTGAAGAGCTGATTGATCGACGCAGCTGACGTGCTGCCAATAGCTGCCGGCCCCACTCCTAGACAATGGTTGCGGGGGAAGGTTCGCCGTCATTTCGCATGCAATTGGGCGGAGGCGGCCGCTCCCCCTCGGCTGAAGAGCTGATTGATCGACGAAGCTGACGTGCTGCCATTAGCTGCCGGCCCCACTCCTAGAGAATGGTTGCGGGGGAAGGTTCGTCGTCATTTTGCATGCTCGTCCGAGAGCGACTGCGAAGGAAAAGGGCGGAGGCGGCCTTCCCCCTCGGCTTAAGAGCTGATTGATCGACGCAGCTGACGTGCTGCCATTAGCTGCCGGCCCCACTCCTAGACAATGTTTGCGGGGGAAGGTTTGCCGTCATTTTGCATGCTCGTCCGAGAGCGACTGCGAAGGAAGTGGGCGGAGGCGGCCGCTCCCCCTCGCCTGAAGAGCTGATTGATCGACGCAGCTCACGTGCTGCCATTAGCCGCCGGCCCCACTCGTAGACAATGGTTGCGGGGAAGGTTCGTCGTCATTTTGCATGCGACTGGGCGGAGGCGGCCGCTCCCCCTGGGCTGCAGAACTGATTGATCGACGCAGCTGACGTGCTGCCATTAGCTGCCGGCCCCACTCCTAGACAATGGTTGCGGGCGAAGGTTCGTCGCCATTTCGCATGCTCGTCCGAGAGCGACTGCGAAGGAAGTGGGCGGAGGCGGCCGCTCCCCCTCGGCTGAAGAGCTGATTGATCGACGAAGCTGACGTGCTGCCATTAGCTGCCGGCCCCACTCCTAGACAATGTTTGCGGGGGAAGGTTTGTCGTCATTTTGCATGCTCGTCCGAGAGCGACTGCGAAGGAAGTGGGCGGAGACGGCCGCTACCCCTGGGCTGCAGAACTGATTGATCGACGCAGCTGACGTGCTGCCATTAGCTGCCGGCCCCACTCGTAGACAATGGTTGCGGGGGAAGGTTCGCCGTCATTTCGCATGCAATTGGGCGGAGGCGGCCGCTCCCCCTCGGCTGAAGAGCTGATTGATCGACGCAGCTCACGTGCTGCCATTAGCTGCCGGCCCCACTCCTAGACAATGTTTGCGGGAAAGGTTTGTCGTTAATTTTGCATGCTCGGCCGAGAGCGACTGCGAAGGAAGTGGGCGGAGGCGGCCGCTCCCCCTCGGCTGAAAAGCTGATTGATCGACGCAGCTGACGTGCTGCCATTAGCTGCCGGTCCCACTCCTAGACAATGTTTGCGGGGGAAGGTTTGTCGTCATTTTGCATGCTCGTCCGAGAGCGACTGCAAGTGGGCGGAGGCGGCCTCCCCTCGGCTGAAGAGCTGATTGATCGACGCAGCTGACGTGCTGCCATTAGCTGCCGGCCCCACTCTGAACAATGGTTGCGGGGGAAGGTCCGTCGTCATTTCGCATGCTCGTCCGAGAGCGACTGCAAAGGAAGTGGGCGGAGGCGGCCGCTCCCCTCGGCTGGAGAGCTGATTGATCGAAGCAGCTGACGTGCTGCCATTAGCTGCCGGCCCCACTCCTAGACAATGGTTGCGGGGGAAGGTTCGTCGTCATTTCGCATGCTCGTCCGAGAGCGACTGCGAAGGAAGTGGGCGGAGGCGGCCGCTCCCCTCGGCTGAAGAGCTGATTGATCGAAGCAGCTGAAGTGCTGCCATTAGCTGCCGGCCCCACTCCTAGACAATGGTTGCGGGCGAAGGTTCGTCGCCATTTCGCATGCTCGTCCGAGAGCGACTGCGAAGGAAGTGGGCGGAGGCGGCCTTCCCCCTCGGCTGCAGAGCTGATTGATCGACGCTGCTGACGTGCTGCCATTAGCTGCCGGCCCCCATCCTAGACAATGGTTGCGGGGGAAGGTTCGCCGTCATTTCGCATGCAATTGGGCGGAGGCGGCCGCTCCCCCTCGGCTGAAGAGCTGATTGATCGACGCAGCTCACGTGCTGCCATTAGCTGCCGGCCCCACTCCTAGACAATGTTTGCGGGGGAAGGTTTGTCGTCATTTTGCATGCTCGTCCGAGAGCGACTGCGAAGGAAGTGGGCGGAGACGGCCGCTACCCCTGGGCTGCAGAACTGATTGATCGACGCAGCTGACGTGCTGCCATTAGCTGCCGGCCCCACTCCTAGACAATGTTTGCGGGGGAAGGTTTGTCGTCATTTTGCATGCTCGTCCGAGAGCGACTGCGAAGGAAGTGGGCGGAGGCGGCCGCTCCCCCTCGGCTGAAGAGCTGATTGATCGACGCAGCTCACGTGCTGCCACTAGCTGCCGGCCCCACTCCTAGACAATGTTTGCGGAAGGAGTTTGTCGTCATTTTGCATGCTCGTCCGAGAGCGACTGCGAAGGAAGTGGGCGGAGACGGCCGCTACCCCTGGGCTGCAGAACTGATTGATCGACGCAGCTGACGTGCTGCCATTAGCTGCCGGCCCCACTCGTAGACAATGGTTGCGGGGGAAGGTTCGCCGTCATTTCGCATGCAATTGGGCGGAGGCGGCCGCTGCCCCTCGGCTGAAGAGCTGATTGATCGACGAAGCTGACGTGCTGCCATTAGCTGCCGGCCCCACTCCTAGAGAATGGTTGCGGGGGAAGGTTCGTCGTCATTTTGCATGCTCGTCCGAGAGCGACTGCGAAGGAAAAGGGCGGAGGCGGCCTTCCCCCTCGGCTTAAGAGCTGATTGATCGACGCAGCTGACGTGCTGCCATTAGCTGCCGGCCCCACTCCTAGACAATGTTTGCGGGAAAGGTTTGTCGTTAATTTTGCATGCTCGGCCGAGAGCGACTGCGAAGGAAGTGGGCGGAGGCGGCCTTCCCCCTCGGCTGCAGAGCTGATTGATCGATGCAGCTGACGTGCTGCCATTAGCTGCCGGCCCCACTCCTAGACAATGGTTGCGGGCGAAGGTTCGTCGCCATTTCGCATGCTCGTCCGAGAGCGACTGCGAAGGAAGTGGGCGGAGGCGGCCGCTCTCCTCGGCTGAAGAGCTGATTGATCGAAGCAGCTGACGTGCTGCCATTAGCTGCCGGCCCCACTCCTAGACAATGGTTGCGGGCGAAGGTTCGTCGCCATTTCGCATGCTCGTCCGAGAGCGACTGCGAAGGAAGTGGGCGGAGACAGCCGCTACCCCTGGGCTGCAGAGCTGATTGATCGACGCAGCTGACGTGCTGCCATTAGCTGCCGGCCCCACTCGTAGACAATGGTTGCGGGGGAAGGTTCGCCGTCATTTCGCATGCAATTGGGCGGAGGCGGCCGCTCCCCCTCGGCTGAAGAGCTGATTGATCGACGCAGCTGACGTGCTGCCATTAGCTGCCGGCCCCACTCCTAGACAATGGTTGCGGGCGAAGGTTCGTCGCCATTTCGCATGCTCGTCCGAGAGCGACTGCGAAGGAAGTGGGCGGAGGCGGCCGCTCCCCCTCGGCTGAAGAGCTGATTGATCGACGCAGCTGACGTGCTGCCATTAGCTGCCGGCCCCACTCCTAGACAATGGTTGCGGGGGAAGGTTCGTCGTCATTTCGCATGCTCGTCCGAGAGCGACTGCGAAGGAAGTGGGCGGAGGCGGCCTTCCCCCTCGGCTGCAGAGCTGATTGATCGACGCTGCTGACGTGCTGCCATTAGCTGCCGGCCCCACTCCTAGACAATGGTTGCGGGGGAAGGTTCGTCGTCATTTCGCATGCTCGTCCGAGAGCGACTGCGAAGGAAGTGGGCGGAGGCGGCCGCTCCCCTCGGCTGAAGAGCTGATTGATCGACGCAGCTGACGTGCTGCCATTAGCTGCCGGCCCCACTCGTAGACAATGGTTGCGGGGGAAGGTTCGTCGTCATTTCGCATGCTCGTCCGAGAGCGACTGCGAAGGAAGTGGGCGGAGGCGGCCGCTCCCCTCGGCTGGAGAGCTGATTGATCGAAGCAGCTGACGTGCTGCCATTAGCTGCCGGCCCCACTCCTAGACAATGGTTGCGGGGGAAGGTTCGTCGTCATTTCGCATGCTCGTCCGAGAGCGAGTGCGAAGGAGGTGGGCGGAGGCGGCCTTCCCCCTCGGCTGAAGAGCTGATTGATCGAAGCAGCTGACGTGCTGCCATTAGCTGCCGGCCCCACTCCTAGACAATGGTTGCGGGCGAAGGTTCGTCGCCATTTCGCATGCTCGTCCGAGAGCGACTGCGAAGGAAGTGGGCGGAGGCGGCCGCTCCCCTCGGCTGGAGAGCTGATTGATCGAAGCAGCTGACGTGCTGCCATTAGCTGCCGGCCCCACTCCTAGACAATGGCTGCCGGGGGAGGTTCGTCGTCATTTCGCATGCTCGTCCGAGAGCGACTGCGAAGGAAGTGGGCGGAGACAGCCGCTACCCCTGGGCTGCAGAGCTGATTGATCGACGCAGCTGACGTGCTCCCATTAGCTGCCGGCCCCACTCCTAGACAATGGTTGCGGGGGAAGGTTCGCCGTCATTTCGCATGCAATTGGGCGGAGGCGGCCGCTCCCCCTCGGCTGAAAAGCTGATTGATCGACGCAGCTGACGTGCTGCCATTAGCTGCCGGCCCACTCCTAGACAATGGTTGCGGGGGAAGGTTCGTCGTCATTTCGCGTTCTCGTCCGAGAGCGAGTGCGAAGGAGGTGGGCGAAGGCGGCCTTCCCCCTCGGCTGAAGAGCTGATTGATCGACGCAGCTGACGTGCTGCCATTAACTGCCGGCCCCACTCCTAGACAATGGTTGCGGGGGAAGGTTCGTCGTCATTGCGCATGCTCGTCCGAGAGCGAGTGCGAAGGAGGTGGGCGAAGGCGGCCTTCCCCCTCGGCTGAAGAGCTGATTGATCGAAGCAGCTGACGTGCTGTCATTAGCTGCCAGCCCCACTCCTAGACAATGGAGAAGGTTCGTCGTCATTTCGTCATTTCGGTTGACGTTGATATTGGGGCGAATTATCCACAAAACATCAAGTCTTGTACCTTTGAAATTCATGGAGTCATCTTGGCCCACAACCATTGTCTAAGAGCGGGGGCGGCAGCAAATGGCAGCACGCCAACTGCGCCAATCAATCAGCTCTGCATTCGGAGGGGGCGGTCGCCTCCGCCCACTTCCTTCGCAGTCGCTCTTGAACGAGCATGCGAAAGGACGACGAGCCTTCCCCGGCAACCATTGTCTAAGAGCGGGGGCGGCAGCAAATGGCAGCACGCCAACTGCGCCGATCAATCAGCTCTGCAGCCGAAGGGGAGCGGTCGCCTCCGCGCACTTCCTTCGCAGTCGCTCTTGGACAAACATGCGTAATGATGACGAACCTTCCCCGGCAACCATTGTCTAGGAGCAGGGCCGGCATGTAATAGCAGCACGCCAACTGCGTCGATCAATCAGCCCTGCAGCCGAGGCGAGCGGCCGTCTGCGCCCACTTCTTTTGCAGTCCCCGCCCCTCAATAAAAACTCGTCAAGATTGACTGCTCACATACTATCATTCCGCATAATTTTTATGTTTTACTGGTACAGGCCGTATAAGAAGTCTATTGGGTTCCTTTTCTTAACCGTTTTCTCTCGAGCTTCGCTATCCTACCCTAGCGTGCGTGCTGTGCTGTGACTCGTCCACTTCCAATCCAGTGAAACAGAAGCCGTTATTACCTCATTTGCATGAAGTGTTCGTCTGTTTTATCGTCAGCTTCTTCTACTGACAGCTCCGAACCTTCGATTTATGGCTCAAAATCGATATCAATCTTGAGCGTGTACGTTGACATTGGGGGCAGTGAATCAGAAAACATCAAGTGTTTTACCCTTGAAATTCATGGAGTCCGGACTACAAGACATTATTTCAACACCCTGGACTGCCGATTAACGTGAAGTGATTTCCGAAAATCTGTGCTGTCTAGACTTCCGAGCTATAGTGGACCTTTTCATAACTTTTCGTAGATAAAAGGGGTACATGAATTACAATTTTTGGGCGTTCAAAGAAATTGTGTCGGATTGAGCTTAAAACTTGTTTCTCAAGTTTGTTTTGGGTGCTAATTACGAATCTGAGGCCCATTTGTCAATATTTGAAGAATTCTATCTGATTTGGTCCGAACATTCAAAATGAGGGAATATTTGCTGGCGAAAAACTACTTTTGCCGATTTCGAGAATACTACGATAGAATCACCTTGAAACTTCAATATAGGGGTTCATGGGCTGCCTAACACGAATCTGTGGTCGGTTTATCGACATTCCTTGACCTACGGTATGTAACAGTGGCTTTACGGTAGCTTTGTCGAAGTCTCAGATTTGACTCAAAATTTCACTGAGGGTGTTATTTGGGACGCCGTACACGAATTTTGAGTGCATTTTTTGATTTTAGAAATATTAAAGTAACTAACGCAAGTTAGAAGGCATAATGCCTACCGTAGCCTACAGTACCCATAAGTCCGGCAACAATCAGACCCCATTTTCGCGTTCGTTGAAAGCTTTCAGCCAATTTCGAAGATTTTTTTCTAAACACTCCGAAAATTCTTTAATGGGGAACTTTCTTCTGTGATGCGATGAAAAAGCCATTTTTGGAATCCCTGCAGTCATTTAGCGAATTTCAAGCATGGAATATTTATGTGCTGTCACAGACCTACAGCAACGACAACATGGTTTTCTAAATCGCCACGCGAATTTTAAAGCAGTCCCTTGTAAGTACTCTCTCTTGAAGATGACCTGTGTTATTAACTTCGCGAGTTTTGTGAAACCGTTTTACCTGCTTCTGCCTGATGTGCCTCATTTACCTGAATCCATATCAAGTATGTAATATCCATAAATTGTACGGGACCCATGTAAGAGTGCGCCGAATGCAGTAGAACGTATGCTGGACCCAACTGAGAGGACGCCAGACGCCAAAGAAGGTGTGCGGGATACATGTAAGAGTGCGCCGGACGCCATAGAAAGTGTGCAGGACCCAAGTGCGAGGACGCCGGACGCCATAGAAAGTGAGCGGGACCCAAGTGGAAGTGCGCCGGACGCCATAGAAAGTGTGCGGGACCCATGTAAGAGTGCGCTGGACGCCTTAGAAAGTGTGCGGAAACCATAAGAGTGCGGCGGACGCCATAGAAAGTGCAGGACCTGAAGAGGGAGGCGCCGGATCGCCAGCAGAAAGCAGCGGGACCCGCGGGAAGTAGCGCCGGACGCCATAGAAAGTGTGCGGGACCCATGTAAGAGTGCGCTGGACGCCATAGAAAGTGTGCGGGACCCATGTAAGAGTGCGCTGAACGCCATAGAAAGTGTGCGGGACACAAATGAGAGTGCGCCGGACGCAGAAGCAAGTGTGCAGGACCCAAGTGCGAGGGCGCCAGACGCCATATAAAGTGTGCGGGACCCAAGTTTAAGCGCGACGGACGCCATAGAAAATGTGCGGGACCTGTGTAAGAGTACGCCGGACGCCATAGAAAGTGTGCGGAACCTATGTAAGAAGGCGAAGCGTGCACGACCAATGCCTAATTCAACTTATTAGAAATGCTGAAATCTCACCATACAAATACCCGCCAAGAACAACGGCAGCTGCCCCCTCTCTTTTCTCTGTCATCTCTACACCACACCTCCAAATATTTTGCGCCGGTGAATAGACCTGGAATACCCCGTATAGTATCAATCCAACGCGAGAAAAATTAACGGATACAAGTTCTAGGTACCGCTAACGGCGACCTAACCTCAACCGCGGCAAGGCAAACCCCATCAAACCCGCCGCAGACGTACACCTCGTTGTTCAAGACTGCCACCGAAATCCTTGAGCGCTTCTGTGAAAGCGGCGCGACCTGGGAACGAAGGAGAAGATAAAGTTCTAAACAGTGCGGTGGTGTTCATAGTTTTACCTCTGTCCACCTATCTTTGACGTAGTCGTATGATTCAACACTTGCCAGTGCTCCTGTCCCATCCTCCCCACCAATGGCATAAATCTGGAATACAAAAGCAGTATGCAGGTGAACCTATTTGAGGATAAACAAAAACCTACCTTATTGTCAAGCACAGCTGTTCCAAATGCAAGACGAGGACTTGCCATAGGACTGACTGGCATCCACCGTTTTGTGAAGGGATGGTACATCTCAGCTGAGGACAGCGGTGCGTGATCGGTTGATTTTCCGCCTAAAACAAATTATTAAAAGAGGAATACGCTCAGGAGCCACTTTCTTACCAATGGCATATACGAGTACATCGTTACAGCACCTCCATTCAGCTCGAAGTAAGTGTATGTGTGTTCGCAGTCCCGGAACCAGGCGGTACTTCATCGCATTACCCATCTATATCATCGAAGACAAGTATAAAAAAAAAACGTCAGCACAGTAAAATCAGACCAAACTTACTAACAAGCTCTCTGCAGATAGGATCCCCAAGGACCACCTCATCACGAGTAACCGCTTCAATTAAGGACGTCGTCTTTAAGAGAGGAAGGCGAACATTAGACAGAAGCCTCAAAATGAGTCAATAATCGGGCAAGAGTCAGTCGTTATTCACTTTTTTCATTGCACTGCCTCCCATATTTTTACATAGCAGCATCCCGAAATGGAGCTTAGCACAAACTTTCGTCTGATGGGTGTGGTTGGCATTATTCTCCAAGCGCCGAAAAAATCCTTGTTCTCGGAATTCCTTGAATGCACACTCGACTTACTTGACTTAATCGGTTAGTTTCCGCCTGACGTCATCATTCCGCATCTTCACCGAGGTGTGCCATCCTAGTACTCTGCCGTGTCCATTTGTCACAGTCTTCAGCCATAATTCGAACACCACCCACTCATTGGTTGCCATTCCACTTCTTACAAAGCAAAACATCGCGCCCGAATTGTCTTTCAATGCCGAGTGATTTCATATCCTCCTTCACCACGTTTGTCCAGAACCTTTGCCAACCTCCAGGCGACCTTTTCCAGAAAAGACTCGGAAGCATCCTTAGAGCGTTATGAACAAGACGATCTGGCGGTCATCTTAAAATATGCGCAAACAAACGAAGTCGACCTTCCGTTGCTGCTTGAGATGGTGTAGGGAGATGTTGGCAGGTCCCTCGTGACAAGCGTTGAGGGAATGCGTCGACTTCGTTATAGAGATCTTCTTTATGGTATACTCGCGGCCAGAAAACCCAAGTCAAACGCCGAAAATGCTTTCTCTTCGTGCCATCCGACCTTCCATCTGTGTCTTCGGTGCTGCCCACGTCTCCGATCCTTACATCATGATAGGGCGATTTGCGGACAGTTAGCCGCGCAACTTGACCCCCTTTGCAATAGGGGTAGACCACAAACACTTGATTAGAAAAATCAATGCATATATAGCTTTCACAAATCTTTGTTTATATCCGCTGCATGACTACCATCGTTCTTCAGCAAACAGCCCAAGTAACAGAAATCGTCCACGACGTTCACATTCCTTTGCAGTTTTGCGTTGTTTTCAGCGAATGGCACGATGTCATCGGCTTCCTCCGGATCGACAGGGGATCGTACTGGTGGTGTTAGTATCACATCCGCAGGAAACTGATCTCCAACCTGGCGTATAATGCCATCAATGACAAAGCTGAATAGAAAAGGTCCTGCTACAGCTTCCTGCCTGACTCCTGTTTTCACATCGAAAACTTATGTAAACTCGACATTGTACGAACTGCTGTTGCTCTTACTTTGTTCATGTCCTAAATTAGTGCACCATACTTTTCCGGGACAGCATCGGCTCACAGAGCGTTGAGCAATCGATGGCGATGAGCAAAGTCGAATGCGGCTTTGGAGTCCGAAAAAGCAAGCTGTGATAGCTTCGAATACCGCTGCCACATTTTAGTTACTCTTCTCACGACAAACACTTGGTCGACGGTCGATCTTCTAGGTCGGAAATCAGCTCGCTCCTCTCTGGTCGTTTCCACACGAAGTTTTATAGTCGCTCAAGAATGATACGTTCCAAAATCTTGTACATGAAAGAAAGCGCAACTTCCTCCTCAAACCCTGAAAACTACAGAGGAAAAAGAGCTTTCAGCAGCGATGCTGTCATCTCCACCTGCCTTTCCATTTTTCACTTTCCGGACACAACCAAAAACTTCGGACTCAGTCGACGGTTCCACACTGGCATCGTAACGGTCTCTCTGAACATACGAAAACTCGGGTACTGATGGCGCTGGACAACTAAGTAGCGAGTGAGCTGAAGTAGTCCTTCCATATTGGCAGCGTCGCATCACCAGCTGCAACTCCATTGGTAGTGATGAGTACAGGAGATTATCCTTTCATCTTGCCGCTATATCGCCGTAACAACGCGTTGGCTTTCCTTGGATTCTTCTCCTCCCAAGCCTTCACGAAATCTACACGTCCACTCTCGTTTGCGGTCGATGCCGGGGCAACTTCCTCCTCCTTTCTCCACCTCGAAGCTGCAGTTCCGAAAGCACAAACTTTGTTAAATGTAGACGTTGCTTCCGCTGCGACGTAGGGAAACTTCTTCCTTGTTGTACAAATCCTGGATGAACTCAGCGAAAGAATCCTCTTCACGACGTTTCTTCTTTGTCTGTACTCCAATGTGGATAGAAACGCACAGCCGGAATTTTCTTCTGCAATATTCGTCTTTAAAACTTGACACGCCAACGCTCTAGAGAGGCTGGGCTCCTCGCTTCCTCTTATAAATCCACGTAATAAAGGTCAATAGAACAGACGGTTAAATCGAATCTATTGGAAAGACGCTTTGGCCAGTTCGCCGTTATCAAAGGCCTGAAAGTTACGTAGAGACATATTACTTGCAAATTACAAATCAAGCACTTGTTCCAGTCTTGCGAATAGCGACTATCTACAAGAATTTCAGAATGGTGAGAGCTAAGACAACGGAACCAACCCTTGTCGATTCCACCAAAACCGAACCACGATGCCGCTCGTAGACGACCGGGAGCAAGTAAGGCACCATTGAAATCAATTAGATCACTATGCACGGTGACCACGAGCATAAGTTAAGAACTCACAATCCACACAGCGGGAGGAGTGGAAGAAACTCGTTAGTTATCGTCATGCACTCATTTCGGTTATTGAGTTTTGGATTACGCGTTCGTATAAGAAAATCTTCGAGGGCCTTTCTTACAGCGATGTTCATTTCCTGAGTGAGCGCAAGTGCATTTGATATCATAGTCGACGTTATTGGGTTGCTCAACTCTGTGTCTGCCAAGAAGTGTCAGGGGAGACCTTTGCTTGTTTCCCGCCAGATGTTCCTTGAGGCGTACGCACAACAATCTTCCTGCCTTTCCTATATATACTTCATTACAAACCAAACACTAGAGTTGGCAAGTTATGCAGTCGGTAGTGACACAAACCGCCGGGACTGGTGCCAGACGCTTGTCCATGGCGAGTTCTCCCTACTTAAGAGTAGTAGCTTCCGCACCACTTGAAGACAGTGCAAATCGGGAACTCCTTTACAAGATCCATAATCTGTATCTTGCTCAAACCAAAAGTCACTATTATCCTTCCATGCTAATCTAGCATCTTGGATAGTGCCTGGAGAGCTCGATTGTTAACGTTCGTGTAGAGCACTGTAACATCAAACGATTCCACCACGCAGGTTTTATCACTCCTACGAGCTCGTAGACGATCCAGCAACTGAGTTGTGCTAGATAAATGCGATGGTACATGGTTGAGCAATTGTCCCACAATCTTGTTTTTTAATCGAAAAATCTCTCTTTCCCAGGTTTATTTATTGTGACTCAATTCCAGATGGTTATGAAATTATTTGTACGAAAATCAGCTTCGGTCAGCGGTCTATTCGCATGGTCTTGGTCTACAGAACTCCTTCCTGCACGGCAGCGGCGTTCCAACAACTGATTAAAACGCTAAGTGATCTTTGTTGTTTGCGACCACCCTTTGTATTATTACAGAGGGGATTTCAACCTTCCAAATGTGTGCTGGGCAAAAGGTCAACCACACAACGTTAGTTCTCTTGGAGTGACACTTTGGGTCTCCTAGGTTTGTGTCATGACTATAATTTCTCTCAACTCGTTACAACTGAAACTCATGGGAACAATATTCTGAGACTTATTGCTGACTAATGACGTTGATCTGGTTAGTAGTACAGTCGTGTGTGAGCCAGTAGGGACCAGCAATCACGCTGACAATTCGTTTTGAGCTTAACCTTACTCCTCCCAAAGTCGATAATAAAGAAGCTAAGAAGAGATTTTAAGAACGCTAACTTTGCCAGCATCGTTGACTATTTAAACAACATGGATTGGTATGGTATTTTTGAATGCCAACAGACCTCGGTTAATGCTTAAATATGAGCTATTCATCAATATTTTGCAGCACTGTATTTATCTTTGTGCCCCCTATAGAAGTTTCTAAAGATGAATGGTCATCTCCCTGAACATCTGAAGCGTCTTGCTTTGACAAAATCGCAGACCTGGGATATAGGCGAAAACCACCGAAGCGGTTAGTGATTGGGATGTGTATAAAGAAGTGTTTGCTTAAAAATTTGAGAAACAATTGAAAAAGTACAACAACAAAATGTAAGTGAAAAGAGGGTAATTGAATCTGGAAATAAAAATGCTTTTTATAGGCTTTTGAACTCAAGGTTGAAAGATAGATCACGAATAGGACCAATTAGAAAGTGAAGGGTCTATGATCACTAACGACAAAGAGAGGTCTGAGATTTTGGCAACTGTTTTTGAAAAAAGCATTTTTGCAAGGATGATGATTTTGATGATACTATGGAAGACACTCCAGATTTTGCAGGCTCGCATGACGGACTCCTGGTCTGGTTCCATCCAGAAGAAGTTCATGATCTTCTTATGAAATGGCCCAAATCTTTGTTCTCTGGACACCCTGATCACGTTCCTCTAAAATTCATCAAACAGGTAGCACCTATTATTAGGTGTGAGCCCATTAACACATATTTTCAACTCTGTCTTTCATGCGTGCAGAGGTCCCGTGGATAGGTGGCGGGTATGCTTTGGTGACCCCTGTATACCCAAGAAACCACCCTACTCTAGATCCCTGGAGAACTTCAGACCAGTTAGCATAACTTCTCAATTTTTGGTAGGTTGTTCGAGCAGAAAATCCTCAAGGTAAGAGTGTGTTACAAGCATTTGAAGGACCATTCAATCATTTCTGGATCTTCAGCATGGTTTCCAGAGGCAAAAGTCTACTGTGACGGCTATGTTGCAGGTCTCTGGAATAATTAAATGGGATCTCCAATTACGTGGATGAAGGTTAAGAGGTTGACGTTATCTATATAGATTTTCGAGAGAGCTTTTGGATAGGGTTTCACATGCAAAACTCATGTCTAAACTCTCACACGCGTTGGTGTTCACCTGGGAGGATAGTGAGCATGGATCAGAGCGTTCTTGAGCGAAAGATCTTTTTGTTGTCCGCGTTAACTCCACTTTTTCTGATTCAAGCGCCTGTTTGCAGTGGTGTACCGCAGGGAGGAGTTCTATCCCCAATCCTTTGTTCAATATCTTCACTTTTTCTTATGAACTTCCACAAATCGTATCCCTTGGTAAGGTGAAATGCTCCGCTTTTGCTGATGATTTCAAAATATTTTCCCCAATTCAATCAAACAGGATTATAATTTGCCAGCGGCACAAAATTCTTACGGGAGTGAAATAGTTTTTCTTGCCAGAGTTTTCCATGAGTGGGCCCCAATATCGCGTTATCTTTATCACCGGTGAGGCTGTTTCCCTAATCCATAGTGTGTTCAGCTCCAGCCGCTCACCTCCGGAGAAAGATTGTGTGTGAATGAAAACACACCGCTCTCAAATTCTTTCATACCCTACCCTTTATCAGTTGGGTATCATCAATTTTGTTTACCGTGAGAATTTTGTGCCGCTGGCAATTTATAATCGTCTTTCAATCAATAGCTGACAAAGAGTGCTTGCAAAAGGCATTGGATGAGGTTATAAAGTGGTCCAAAAATTGGAAGATGATACTGGCTAAAGAAAAAACGAAGGTTTTGCATATTGGCAACAGTAGTTCAAAAGCCATATATACTGCTGAAGACCAGCAGCTTCAGATTTTTGACGAAATAATGGATCTCGGCTTCCTGGTTCAAAAAGATCTCACTTTTGACGCTTATTGTACGAAGGCAGTGTCTAAGGCAAATAAGGTTATGTATTGCCTGTTCAGGGCACTCTCTACTAGAAACGAAAAACTGCTCTTGAACGCCTACAAAATCTATATAAGGCCCCTTCTTGAGTATGGAACTGTGATATCAAACCCTCATGAGGTCTCTACTATTAAAGCGTTGGAGAAGGTACAAAATTGGTTCACACGTAAGTTAATGATAAGATTTTTGGGATTTAATTATGAAATTATACCCAGTAGTAATGCTAGGAACGCTAAATTCAAATTGGAAACGCTGGCGTGCAGAAGGAGAAGGTTTGATCTTTTGATGATGTATAAGGTATTGAACGAGCATACTGGCCTTCGGCCAAACGCTTTTCTCAAAATCAGGGCATCCACCACTAGAGGCAGTTTCAAACTAGTCCGAAACCCGGCTAGGAAGAGTGTCAGGCACCATTTCTTTACTAACAGAGCTGGCAGTGAATTGGAAAAACTGCTCAAAAAGGGCAATCTGCCAACAGACCTGGGCTCCTTCAAGCGTATAGTGGAGCAGTACTTGAGGACGGAGGATGAGTGAGCTTGTGATCTTGTGTTAGTCATAATGTTATTTTCTTCGATAGATACTCCATAGTGATCTTGTGAGGTGTGGCTGATATAAAACCCAGTGATTTCGCGGTCGAGTGACAATGGTGCAACTACGAACCCCCCTTCCTTGTCACTCACTGAAAGAAGAATTCCCTTGCGATCGACTTTTTAAAGTTCTTCCCACTGTGAATTGGTAAGATTCCTATTCCGCTCATTGCGGTGTCGGTTGAATACATCATGGATCCCTGACGATGAAATTCTAAACTTGATATCCGCCTCAGGGCACGGATCCAGCTCTCTGTAAAACGAAGGCGGGAACGGAATTGGCGTCAACGATACTAGCACAGTTTCGTCATTGGCGTTCTGCCAATTTGTGTTTAATAGCTTTAAGCTCAACTGATCTGGTAGTTTGTGCAGGAAAGCAACTCACATCATTGAGGAAAAATTCTCGAGGACAAGCAGAGAACCTTCCCAAGACCAATTTCAGAAATTCCCCGTTGATCAAGGAGGAGCAGAGAACATTCTCCACTCCAGAACAATGGGAAATTCCCCGTAGGAGCACACCTCTCATTCTTTCCCCACCATACCTTTCCCATTCTGTTGCAACACAACATCAACATGATCGATCAGAAATAGGCTTATCACCATAGCTTCGTTGGGTGCAGCCATGTACTCCACCAACCTTCACCCCAGGGCAGGTGATGTGGGGAAGCTTCACCATTGTGAAAACCGTTGACAACCGGCGAAACGGCCCGAGAAAGAATGAAAGTGACCCAAAACTCATGCAAGTCATTTTCAAGATTGGGTGGGCGTCATTGCCGGTTTTTCGTCCATAACTTCTTTACCCTAAAAGATAAACTTCCGGTAAAGGCAGTTTTCGGGATTCCCATGAAATTCTGCATCGGATAGCGTTTTCAGTTTCCAAAAATACGTTCCCCTTCTACCAGCCGATTTCAGTTTATAAGTGCATTTTTTCGCCTGAAGTTATCGGTTTTTCGTCCATAACTTTTTTGTGTTCGGAGACAGACATTTGGTGAAGGTTGTTTTCGAAATTTCGATGAAATTCTGCGTCGACTGGTGTTTCCAGGTTGGAAAAATATTTTCTCGATCCTTCAGCCTAACTCAATTTACGAAGCACCAGCTTTTCACCTATAACTCTTCAACCGTTGAAGATAGTGTTCTGGTGAAGGTTGTTTTTAAAATCTGCGTAAAATTCTGCGTCGAATGATATATCGGGTTCCTAACTTTGGTTGCTCCATAAGCCAGCCAGGTCGGTGAAGCCGAGCTCCATAGTTATCTCCATAGGGTGCTCTCGCCTCTATCGTGTAAGTAGGAGACGCAGAGCTCTCCTGGAGCCTAGAACGGGGCTCGGCTCCACCGGCCTGGCTGACTTATGGAGAAAGCTAAGTTAGGAATCCGATATATCATTCCACGCAGAATTTTACGCAGATTTCAAAAACAACCTTCACCAGAACACTATCTTCAACGGTTGAAGAGTTATAGGCGAAAAACCTGTGTTTCGTAAAATGAATTAGGCTGAAGGATCGAGAAAATATTTCTCCAAACTTGAAACACTAGTCGAACCAGAATTCCATCGTGATTCCAAAAACAACCTTCACCAGAAGTCTGCCTCCAAGCACAAACAAAGTTATGGACGGAAAACTGATAATTTCAGGCAAAAAAAATGCACTTTATAAACTGAAATCGGCTGATAGAACGGGAACGTATTTTTTAAAACTTAAAACGCTATTCGATGCAGAATTTAATGGGGATTCCGAAAACAACCATCATCAAAGGTCTATCATCTAGGGTAAAAATGTTATGGACGAAAAACTGATTGCTTTTGGTGGAAGAAACGTTACTTCATAAGTTGAAATCGGCTGAGAGACTGGAAACGTAATTTTCTCAACATGAAAACATTTTTCGACGCAAAATTCCATGAAGGCTTTAGAAACAGCTCCGTTCAAAGGTTCGTATTTAAGGACAAAAATTTTTTGAGCCTTGAACGGGCAGTTTTTCAAAAATCGCTTGGAAAAAATTTCCGAAAAAATTTTGACTCCAAGACAGCTCAAAGGAAATTTTTCATGACCTAGGCAGATCATTTCATTAAGAATAGTGAATTTCAAGAGAAGGTCATCTAACGAAAAAAATGTTACAAAATTAATCGTTAAAAAGAAAAATATACTGAATTGAAAAAAAGAATTGAGAAAACGTCAAGTTTTGAAGTTGCAAGTCTATAGGGAACCTTCACCATTCCTCACTCAGGTATCCTAAACAACCTTCACCTCTCGGACCGCTGTCTCCACCCCAACGAACCTATGTTTACCACCCCACACTCTGTTTTACAGATCCGTGTCCATAGGAAGCTGATATAGA